>PVJN01042271.1:0-18331 GCA_004026805.1 Lasiurus borealis | reverse complement strand
TGCCAAAGGGGGAAAAGAAGGGATAATTTGAGGATCCAGTTGGATAATGGTAAATCATTTTATTTCAAGGTTAAGTCATATGGTTGTTTGAGGACTCATTTCTGGTAACCTTATCCTGCCCAGGAACTAATTTTCTTTCATAGTAGAGGGGAATTGTTGCTCTGAGAATTTTCTAAAGCAGCGTTACTTTTCTTTAGTATCTGTATTTACTGTTTTAGAGTTTGAACATTTGCATTAACCCAGAGATGCTTATTGAAAAACATTTTGGTATTGCCAATAGTTGTTTTACACCCCGGAAGGTTGAGTGACTTACTAGTAGGAAAAGCTTATGAGTCAATATATATTCTTTTCTTTGCATGCTCTCTTTTTGATACCTAGGACAGTCTTTTTTAGATTATGATTCTTGACCAATTAGTGTATTATGAAAACATTTAGTGATCATGATGTGAATTAAAAAATATGTGGCATAAAATAGAAAACCTGGTAGCGTACATCATGCAGTACAGGGCAGGCATATTTCAAGAAGTTTTTTTTTTTTTAAATTTAATCTTTATTGTTCAGATTATTACAGTTGTTCCTCTTTTAGCCCCCATAGCTCCCCTCCACCCAGTTCCCACTCCATCCTCTGCCCTTACACTCCCCCCACACTGTCCTTATCCATAAGTGTATGATTTTTGTCCAGTCTCTTCCCGCACCCCCCACACCTTTTCCCCCCGAGAATTGTCAGTCCACTCCCTTTCTATGCCCCTGATTTGTTACATTCACCAGTTTATTCTGTTTATCAAACTTTTTTATTCACTTGATTTTTAGATTCACTTGTTGCTAGGTATGTATTTGTTGTTCATAATTTTTATTTTTACCTTTTTCTCCTTCCTCTTCTTAAAGAATACCTTTCATCATTTCATATGATACTGGTTTGGTGTTGATGAACTCCTTTAGCTTTTTCTTTTCTGTGAAGCTCTTTGTATGACCTTCAGTAATGAATGATAGCTTTGCTTTGTAGAGTAATCTTGGTTTGTAGGTTCTTGCTCTATTCATCACTTTGAATATTTCTTGCCACTCCTGTCTGGCCTGCATAGTTTCTCTTGATAAATCAGCTAACAATCGTATGTGTGCTCTCTTAGAGGTAATTAACTGTTTTTCTCTTGCTGCTTTTAATATTCTCTCTCTGTGTTTTGCTCTTGGTATTTTAATTATGATGTGTCTTGGTGTGGTCCTCTTTGGATTTCTTTTGTTTGGGGTTCTATGTGCTTCCTGGACTTGTAAGTCTATTTCTTTCACCAGGTGGGGGAAGTTTTCGGTCATTATTTTTTCAAATAGGTTTTCAGTATCTTGTTCTCTCTCTCCTTCTGGCACCCTTCTGACGTTGGTACGCTTGAAGTTGTCCTTGAGGCTCCTTACACTATCTTCATATTTTTGGATTCTTTTTCCTTTTTTCTTTTCCAGTTGGGTGCTTTTTGCTTCTTTGTGTTTCAGATATTTGACTTGATTCTTGCAAACCTCTAGTCTGCTGTTAGATCTCTGTATAATATTTTTTATTTCAGTCAGTGTATGCTTAATTTCTAGTTGGTCCTTTTTCATCTCCTCTTGGATCTTACTAAATTTATTGACCTTTTCTAGAAAATTCTTGAAAAACCTTACAACTATGGTTTTGAACTCTATTCAGTCGTTTGCTTTCCTCCATTTTTTTTTATTTGTGATCTGTTTCTTTGTCTTGCATTTTGGCTGCTTCCCTGAGTTGATAGAGTGGCTTTGTGTGCTAGGAGTCCTATAGGGCCCAGTGGCTCAGCCTTCTCAGTTACCTGAGGTGGACACTCTTGGTGTACTCCTTTGTAGATTGTGTACACAGTCTTGTTGTAGTTAAGCCTTGATTGTTGTTGGTATCACTGGGGGGAATTGACCTCCAAGCCAATTGGCTGTGAGGATCAGCTGTGTCTATGCTGGGAGAACTTCTGTGCTGGAGACACCTATATGAGACAAGACTTGCAAAAGCCTCTGTGCTCAGCTTGGATGGAGTGAAGTCTCACGGCGGAGCAGACAGCATTGGTTTCCCATCAGCCTTGTCCTAATAGGCCCCTGTGTCTCAGTGTCCCATGGTAATTGCAGCAAGCACTTCTGAGAAAGCCGCCCTCAAGTTCTGCCTGCTGCCAGACAGTCCAGTTTCTCCTCGAATGAGTCTGGGTCCCCAGAGTCTCGCTGGGAACTGGAATTCAGTGCAGTCAGGAACTTTTGTCTCCCTCCCGCTTGAGAAATCCAGCTGCATACTCAGTTATCCACCTTCTCTGTGCTCACCCCTCTGTATCTCTGCCTTCCACAGTGTGCTTTTCTCTTTCCTGACAGTCCATTTTCACCCCGTATGAGTCTGGGTCCCCAGATTCTCGCCCAGAACTGGAGTTCAGCGTAGTGGGGAACTTTTTTCTCTCCTTGCTTGAGAAAGCCAGCCACGTACTCAGTTTCCAATCCTCTCTGCACACCTCCCAGTACCTCTGCTTCCTGCAGCTCCTCTGAGTCTCAGTGTGCTTTTCTCTTTCCTTCTAGTTGTAGAATTTCCACTCAGCCAGCCTTCCTGTGGTTCTGGATGATGTCCGTTCTGTCTTTTAGCTGAAGTTCTGAAATTGTTGTGCGAGGCAGCAGTTTAGGTGTTTACCTATGCCGCCATCTTGGTTTCTCTCTCAAGAAACTTTTGCCTATGTGTGCGCTTGTGCTGGGTAATGATGTAATGTTTCTTACTGTGAGAGGGGTCAAAAGAGTTTGAATCTGACTGGTTTGAAGCAGACAATTTTCTTTCAGTTAATAATATATAAGCCAAGACCTTGTGTTATTACTAATAACAGTTTTGAGTTTTGAACTTAGCATATTGTAAGATATGCTGACAGTTCGTATTTAGAGACAAATTTTAAGGTTATATCACTTATCTATTCATTTATGCATCTTTCCTCAGTGTTCTTTATACTTTATATTTCTGTAAAATGATACTACTTTTAAACTAGGTACTTGGATTATTGTAGCTTTCTTAGGACTAAGTTATTTGAACTATTAAATAGATGGTGTATCATTTATTACATTGTGCAGTCACTGTTACTTTGACCTTGCATTTTTAATAAGGAAACTTAAATATAGTTCTTTAGATATAGTTCTTTTTAGATACTGGATTCTTTTATTTTGGTGAATTGTCCTATTTATCTCAACTTTATCAGTGTTATGAGAAACTGATGAAAACTACAGTGGTACCTCGAGATATAAGTTTAATTCTTTCGGTAACCTTGAGGTGTGGGAAACTATGAGATGCTCGAGTCCCAGTAAACTGGTGGATTGTGTGTAGTCGGCCGATTTGCGCGATTACTCCTATCTCAACTGTTGCTCATATTTCAAAGCAAAAATTGCTCGCATGATGGCTCGTTTCTCAAAAATCTCGTATGTTAGGGCACTCGTATCTCGAGATATCACTGTATTAAAAAAATAGATGAAAAAGCCCATCTGTAGTGAGTGATCTATCATTGAAACACAAACCAGAAAGAATATATGCTCCTATACGTTTATAGCAGCATTTTTTACAACCAGAGGCCCAAGGCACGAAAATTTGTGCAAGAAATTTTCACTCTGGCCGGAGCCGCCATTCCGCCTTCCTCGCTGCCAGCGGCCTGGAGTGGCTGGGGTGGTGTGGAATGCTGGTGTCATTACCTGTGTACCTATTTAAATGTTTGTTTTTTCTTTGCAAAATATGGTAAGCTGACCTACCTTATTTTAAGAAATTTTAAGAAATAATACAATTTTAAGAAATAATTACTTATTGACTGATTGTGGTATTCTTTTTTTCCTTTGTCATAGGTTATGTACAGAGTCTAATCAGACGAGTTGTAAATAATGTAAACATTGTTATAAATAATCTCATACTGAAATATGTTGAAGATGATATTGTTCTTTCAGTCAATATAACTTCTGCAGAATGCTATACAGTAGGTGAATTATGGGATCGTGCATTCATGGATATTTCTGGTGAGTAAATACTGTGAAGAATACTATAGATTCTCCATTATTGAAACCGTTTTCTTGGATTCTAAACCTTTCTCGGGCCCACTGGCTCTTGGATGAATCTAAGGAAAACTTTATGCCTTCAGACTGGGAAAATGTACATATATAAAATTTAACGTGCAATTATAGAAGTTAACAGAGCCTTAGATTAAGAAATCCCAGACTTTAAAAAATATTTTTAATTTTAATTTTTTCTTAGCTATAACTTGCTTATTTCAAAGGTGATGTATAATATTTTACAATGCTGTGAATTGTAAATGAAATTCAAGTTTTCATTGGATTATAGCAATGAAAAGTGAAAAATTTTAATTAAGTTAAAATTTTTAATGTTTTTGACGGAGGAAAGAGTATGTTGCTTTCATTTTACTTGGTAATGGCAAACAATATATCTGAATGATTTATGTTTTCGGTTTCTGTATTCTAGAGTACATATGGGATTTTTGGATATTCCTGAAACTTCCTTTAACTATTCACATACTTTACTCTCTTGCTTTTCTTAAAGTATCTAAGTAATAATACAGTTTTAATCACTATCATTTGTTTATTACTATCAAAATTATAGTTGTGAAGAAAATAGACATTGCTTATTAGTTTTATCAGGAGAGATATTAATCAAATAATAACATTTGTTAATTTATGATATATGTTCTGTTAGAGTAAGAAATGTATATTTTGGAAAATATTTTAAGGAGAATATTGTGAGCTCCTTTTATCTGTGACTTGCAATGTTATGTATTTGCTAAATGTGCTGGCACTAATACTCAAGAGTAAACTCAGAATGGATTAAAGGCTTACATGTAAGTTGCAAACCCATAAACATACTAGAAGAAAACATAGTAAAATGTCAGACATGTCTCTTAGCAATATTTTTGCAGATACAGTTCCTTGGGCAAGGCAAGCAAAGGAACCAATAGACAAATGGACATCAATCTAAAAATCATAGTGCAGAGTAAAGAAACCATCAACAAAATGTGAAGGGAGCCCACTGAATGAAGGGGAGAACACATTTGCCAGTGATGCATGAAAAGCGGTTAACCAGCAATGAGGCCTTACACCTATCAGAATTGGTATCATCAATAAATAAATTAAAGTGCTGGCCAGGATGTAGTGAAAAGGGAACCCTTGTGCACTGTTGATGTGCATGCAGAAGGTGTAGCCACTGTGGAAAACAGTATGGTGTTTCCACAAAAAGTTAAACATTTTTCAATAAAATTAAAAATTTTGACCCAGTAATCCCACTACTAGGAATATATCCCAAGAAACTTGAAACACTTGTATTTGAAAAATACAAGTACTCTTGCTCTGCTGGTGTAGCTCAGTGGATTGAGCATCGTCCTATGGACCCAGAGGTCTCGGGTTTGATTAGCAGGGAGGTCACATGCCCAGGTTGCAGGCTAGATCCCCAGTAGAGGGTGTGCAGCAGCAGCTGATTCATGTGACTCTCTCATTGATGTTTCTATCTGTCTCTCCTCCCTTCCTCTTTGAATTCAATAAAAATATTAAAAAAAGCACCCTTATGTGCATTGCATTGTTATTTATAATAGCTCAGATCTGGAAACAGCTCAAGTGCCCCTTAGTAGATGAGCGGATAAAAAAGCTGTGATCCATTTACACAATGGAATACTATTTGGCCATAATAAAAAGGAAATCTTGCCTTTTGTGACAGCATGGAAGGACCTGGAAATTATGATTATGCTAAGTGAAATAAGCCAGTGAGAGAAAGACAAATACCATACGATGTTACTTATATGTGGAATTTAATGAATAAAGTAAACTGATGAACATAATGGAAACAGGCTCTCATAGATGCAGAGAACAGACTGACAGCTGTCAGAGGGGAGGGACTTTGGGGGACCTGATGAAAGAAGGCGAAGGGATTAAGCAGAAAGAACACATATACGTAATACTTAGGGACAGACAGTGTGGCGATAGCCAGAGGGAAAGGGGTGGAGGGGAAGTTAAAGGTGAGCATCAGGGGAGAAAGTCAGGATGGAAAGAGGCTTGGTTCAGGGCCATGGACATGTGATGCTCTGTGCGGAAGATGCTTTGTTGATTTGTACACTTGGAATCTGATTGGCTTTGTGAACCAATGTCACACCAATAAATTCAATTAAAAAGTACCAAAACCCAAAACTGTGAAATTGTATACTGTATGTATCAGCAGTATATTTCAATAGGAATTATACTCTACATTAGAAAAAAGAAAATTCAGAAAAAAGAAAACAATGGAAGTGCTGGCACTGAAGTTAGTCTGCCTGCATTTGCATCCTGGCTCTCCCACTTGGTGCTAGATGTATGACCTTGGGTGGTTTAGTTTACTTCTGTTTTTCAATTTTGTCACTTGTAAAATGAGGATAAAAAGGCGCTTTTTAATATAATTATTTTATTAAATACATTAATGTGCTGAAAAACTTATAAAAGTATCCTGTACATGCCGAAACCGGTTTGGCTCAGTGGATAGAACGTCAGCTTGCGGACTGAAAGGACCCAGGTTCGATTCTGGCTAGGGGCATGTACCTTGCTTGCGGGCACATTTCCACAGTGGGGTGTACAGGAGGCGGCTGATCGATGTCTCTCTCTCGATGTTTCTGACTTTCTATCCCTCTTCCTTCCTCTCTGTAAAAAATCAATAAAATATATTAAAAAAAAAAAGTGTCCTGTACGTAATGGCTCAGAAAGGGAGCTGCTGTTATTCCTTATACTATTTATTTTCTCTCATTCTCATAACAACTCCATAAAGGAACGATACCCTTTTTTAACTGAGACCTGGTTGGGCTGCCTACCAGCAGGGCAGAAGTTTATTTGGGTGCTGGGACCTGGCAGAATGGTGGACCCCTGCCTCAAAGACCATCTCTTTATAGGGTTAGGGTGGGGAGGGCTTTTTTCTGTTCCATTCTCTTGCTAACTTCTGGCGTGCTGGGCCTGTCATTCATCACTTTAACTTTTGGCACTCTTGAGTTCTGTTCATTCATCTTCCTAGCTTTTGATGTGCTTGCCTTCTTTCTAGCTTTTAAATACTCAGGCTCTATCCATTCATCTTTTTAGCTTTTGGCACACCCAGTGTAAGAACCTACCCCTGTGCCATATTGGCCGTTGGGGAAGACTCCCTGACTGTCGATTGTAACGCTTTCTTATTCATGTAGTCATATATTCATTTGCTTATTTTAAGTCCTAGCTAAAGGAGAGGGAAGTGAAATTGAGTCTCAAGATTATTTGACTTGCCCAGTTAAGGCATGCAACTAGCAGTGAACAAAATTGGCGTCCATTTTCGTTTTTGTGTGTTCTCCAAGCTTCAGTTTTCACATTTTAAAAATCAAGAACAACCCCTATCTCACAGCTCTGTTGTGAAGCATAAAGAATATAGGGTACACAAAGGCCCAACCAAGTCTTTGGTTTCTGTAGATAATGTCAGTAACTAAGTAATTTAATAATATACGATGTAAAATGAGATAATATGGTAAATTTGTGCATTTTTTTTAAAGACAAGTTTGAAATTTATTTGCTAATATAACTTGACTGTTTCCACACATGTGCATATTCTTTTTCCTTCTTAAAAAATTAAATCCATAAAAAGATAAGGAAATTAAAGCCTGAATTACTAAGAGGTTGCCAGGCTATGCTCAAAAATAGTGTTGCCATACATATTTTAAATTTAAATATTTTATTTTTTTGAACATACCATGGGTATGTAGCTAACTTAAAATAATTGACCAAGTAGACTTGGGCCAGAATTGCTTATTAGGAATAAAACCACGGATTTGCTAGTGGTTTCTTTTTGTAGTTTGGTATTTTACCAGTAATTTTTCATTTTTATTGCCTTGAATAAAACCTTGGTACTATTATTGGGGATTTCACTAGTTATTATCTAGAGCAGTGCTAGTCCATAATTTTTATGATGATGGATATATTTTATATCTGTACGATCCAGTCTTGTACCCAGTAGCCACATGTTTCTGCTGTGGCTAGTGCAACCAAGGACCTGAAATTTTATTTTCATATAATTATAATTTTTAAAATTAATATGTAAATTTAAATAGCCATGTATCAGTGGTTGCTATCATATTAGAGAGTGCAGGTTTAGGTCATAGCTTCAAGTTTTTTAGTGTAAAATAAATATTAAATGAGTGACTACTACTAAATAATTTCTTAGGAATTTTATTTTACACTAGAGGCCTGATGCAGGAAATTCATGCAAGAGTAGGCCCTTTCCCCCCCTGGCTGCTGGCACTGGCTTCCCTCTAGCCTCCAGGACC
The DNA here is from genome assembly GCA_004026805.1 of Lasiurus borealis. Lineage (NCBI taxonomy): Eukaryota > Metazoa > Chordata > Mammalia > Chiroptera > Vespertilionidae > Lasiurus > Lasiurus borealis. Next base: position 10,046 of record PVJN01042271.1, on the reverse strand, counting down.
CAACCTTCCCTTGCAGCCCGGCTTCGTCCAGAAGGTAATCTGGTCTGATTAGGAGATTACACTTACATTATTATAGACTAGAAGCCTAGCGCACAAAACCTGGCACCCCACCCTCCCGAACTGCCTGGCTTTGCTTGCAGCCTTGTTCACCAGTGTGCATCTTGCCATGCTCACAGCCTCGCCCACTCGCTGGTCATGGCAATGTTAGGGCCACTGTTTTTTATATGTATGTATGTGTGTGTGTGTGTGTGTGTGTGTGTGTGTGTATATGTATATATATATATATTTAGATTATTTAATATCTCATTGCAGATAGCAAAATATAATGAAATTTTCTACTTTTGTCTTAAATTTGTAGGTTAGGTGTCAAGCAAATTGGGGATAAGGTACTTCATTTCTTTGGTCTCCATTTATGCAGAGAATGAGGATTTTTGTGCCTATATTATAAAATTGTTGGAAGATTTAAATGATATAATAAATGAGGTGTTCTTTTTTGCTACAAAGATTTTTTAAAATATTTTTTTATTTTTTTATAGAGAGGAAGGGAGAGGGAGAGAGATTTAGAAACATCAATGAGAGAGAAACATCGATCAGCTGTCTCCTGCACATCCCCTACTGGGGATGTGCCTGAAACCAAGGTACATGTCTTTGACCAGAATCGAACCTGGAATCCTTGAGTCCGCAGGCTGACGCTCCATCCACTGAGACAAACCTGTTAGGGCTAAATGAGATGTTCTTTACATAGATTCTGGCATATATTTAATGCTCTATTAATCTTATTTGCATTACTGCTTGTACTAGTAAATAATAGTTGGCCTTTTTTCTGTTAACCTTTTTTTATTTTACTTAAAATGTTTTTCTTTTTAGCCACTGATCTGGTGCTGAGAAAAGTTATCAACTTTTCAGACTGTACAGTTTGTCTTGATAAACGGAATGCTAGTGGCAAAATAGAGTTTTACCAGGATCCTTTGTTATACAAATGTTCCTTCAGAACTCGTCTGCATTTTACGTATGATAACCTAAATTCCAAGATGCCGTCTGTTATTAAAGTAGGTGTTTCATTTTTTCTGGTAGTTGATTTGCATGTCTCTATTTTCTATATTGGCTCCTGTGCATGCTAATTATTAAAAAATGAAGTTAACCTCATAAATGTATGTGCCATTTATTTTTACACCATTTATTTTTATATAGAAGTTTTAGTTACATTTGTAAGTTCTATTATATATTATATTATGTTTATAACATTTTGCATTATGTGTTGTAGGAGAGATACTTGGGGATCTATTTTTTCTTTTTGTGAGTGTGTGTGACTTTAGTTTCCTTTTTACTTTGTTCAGCTGTTTATTAGTGCTTTTTTCTTTAAGTAGTTCAAGGAGATCAAATAAAAAAGTACTTTTATACCTATTGTGTATAGTGGTTTGTTTAAATTTTGTTACTTTTCCCTTCTATTTTTGAATTAGCTCCTTTGGCAAAGATAACCATGGAAGAATATTAATTTAATAGTATTGCTACTTCTGTCTCAGGATGATGGGGTTACTTTCCATCTTTAGTCTTGAACCTGTTAGTAAAGTTGGAGAATGTTACGATGGATCCAAGATATATTTTGCAAACAAATAATGGATACATGGAAGCCTTACTATGTAAAACTATTTTATTGATCATTAGTATAAATTTAATTATATGTTCTAGGATGTAGCTAAGTTAGAGAAAAGTAAAATGAATGAACTTGAGGAAAACTTAGTGTTGGAATTTAAATGTTTGTGTTCTCACAATTGGAATTTTATTATACAACACTCCTTAATATAAATAAGCTTGTCTATAAGTGTTTTCTGACTTTGGTAATCACTAAATAGAAGATAACATATACTAAACTGAAATAAAAGTTTGAGTTTTTTTATTAAGACTGTGAATTGTGATGTAAGAATTACCATTTTGAGTTAGACTCCTCAGGCCTCCAGCTTCAGTCCTAAGAAATATGGACTGGGTTGAACCTCATTGATCACCTCGAAGAGGGATTTCCCAAAGTGTTCCAGATGCCCTAATTATTTGTGAAAATCTCTCATGTTTGTTTAAGTTTTTTTTTGTTTATTTATTTGTATTTTGGGTGAGCTTTTCATGATTTTTCTGTCTTTTGAGAGAGAGATTTTATAAAGGTACATAATTAAACATTTCCCCCATTTTTGAAAATGGACATTTTTTTCTTTTTTCAGAGGAATTAAAATCTCCACATAAAGCTTTGAACACATATCTGATTAATTTCTTAGGAATGATTTCTGTAATTGCAAATATCATGTTGAGGGACCTAAACTTTTTAAGACCTGTGATCTATATTACAAAATTGCTTCCAGAAAGGTTTAACCAGTGCAAATGCTCATGAACATTTAAGTGAGTGCTTATATTACACACTTGTGATCTTTATGTATGATCATGTTTTAAAACTTTCCAATTTGTTGAATAAAAATTTGTATATTTTAATGAACATTTGTTTGATTATTAGTTAAGTTACATTTATTGAGAATATGTTTACTTATAATTTGTTCTTTGAAAAATCCATTTAGATTTTTTTTTGTCTGTTTTTCCATTGGTGATTAGTCTTACTGATTTTAGTATATATATCATATTAAAATATATAAAATATATATTTAAAGATATATATTTTAAATACGCAGGATGGGGCAAAAATAGGTTACAGTTGTGAGTACATGAAACAGAATTTATTCTTATATTATTAATTATTGTGTATTCCTTATGAACAACTGTAAATCTACTTTTATTTCATCCTATATCTATATATCTGCCTATCTACATTTATCTATCTATCTGTCTATATAAAAGGTTAATTTTTTTGTCATTGATTTTGCTAAGATTGTTTATTATTAGTGCCATACAATATTTAAAAGGATGTGGTGAAAATTAAAAATGGAATTGCCTATGACCTAGCAATCCATTTCTGGGTATTTTTCTGAAGAAACCCAAAACACTAATTCAAAATTATATATGCACCCCTGTGTTCATTGTAGAGTTATTTACAGTAGCCAAGCTATGGAAGCAACCAAGTTTTCCATCAGTAGATGAATGGATAATAAAACAGTGATGCAAGGGATATTACTTGACCATAAAAAAGAATGAAATCTTACTATCATTTGTGATAACATGGGCCATATCTTTGTTGGCGTATCCATGCTGTATATGCTTCCTGCCCGATAGTCACTTAGTAGTCCTCTTGGTTGTCAGATCCACTATGGTGGTATCGCAGTGCTTTTGTTCAAGTAACCCTTATTTTATTTGCTAATGGCCCTTAAATGCAAGAGTGGTGCTGCTGGCAACTTGAATAGGCCAAGTAGAAGCTTTCAAGTGCTTCCTTTAAAGAAAATGTATGTTTAAGAGAAAGCATAGGATATATAGGGTTTAGTACTAACTGGAATTTCAGGCATACACTAGGGGTCTTGGAATTATCTCCTGCAGATAAGTGGGTACTGCTGTATTTTAGTTACATAACTTTTTTTCTGAAAATAAAGCGTGACTATATCTTTTCATTATTTCTACTTGTATTTACATCATTTGGCTTAATATAGTTTGTTTCTAAAGTTTATTGATCAGAGCAAAATTTGTTTAATTCCTAAGATTTTAGAATAAACTGTTATTTTGGCTTTAATGTTAGAAATGTTTGGGACATTACTATTTCTCAAATGCTATTCCAATTAGGATTTAACGTTTCTCTCTCTATGCTAAAAGATACACCCTTTGAACATGATTTGTTGATGTTTTTATCTTTTCAAAATACAGATTCACACCTTAGTAGAGAGTTTGAAACTTTCTATCACAGATCAACAACTGCCTATGTTTATCCGTATAATGCAACTTGCGATTGCTCTTTACTATGGTGAAATAGGTAATGTTAAAGATGGAGAAACAGAAGACTTTACCTGTCATAATAAAGATGCGTCAGGAAACATAACAGGTAAATATAATAAAAATTTATTTTAGAACTATTATTCTTACAAAGTGTTTTCATAATTGTGAAACTTTAAAAATAGATTAGATTGAGGTTTACATTTCTAATGTGGTGGCATTATTTTATTTTGGTTGTTTGACACTACTTTGATTTTTTCTATATGCTTGATACTATTTTGATTTTCTTTTTCCTGCATGGTAAAAATAACTAATATTTCTAATTGGTAAAAGTATTCAGAAGGTATATTATACAAAAGTTAAAAGTAGTGCAACCTCAAGATACTCTAGTAATTATTATATTTTTAAATATATTTTTTATTGATTTCAGAGAGGAAGGAAGAGAGAGAGTGATAGAAACATCAGTGATGGATCATTGATCAGCTGCTTCCTGCAAGTTCCCTACTAGGATTTGGGTCTACAACCCTGGGCATGTGCCCTTGAAATGCAATAATGTTAAGAGACTAGTGGAATTTGTCTTTACAAGATGAAATAAGAGCAGCTGGAATTTAAATCTTTAGTTTCTGTTTATTTGTAACCAAATAAAAATTGTTTGCTATAATTTTTCATCTCTAGAATAAGAAAAGATACTAACTTATGTTATATGCTAATAAGAGTCACCAACACTATTATTTTCTTTACAATGTAGAAGAATAATTTCATTATAACATTTGCTTTCATCCTTTGGGATAATTATTTTTTGGGGGGTGGGGATTTTGCCCAGGAGTAATTGCCATTCTCTCTCTCTTTTTTTTTCTGGGTGCATCAGGGAATCAGGAACTTTTCTTGTAGTTTTCTGATATTATGTTTCTAAGAAAAGTCAGTTTTTTAGCAGTCTTGCCTTATTTTTGGGAAGTAGGGTTTTTTATTGTTTAAATGAGTGAAATGCCATTAAGTGAAGCTATTAATTTTATTTATCAACTACGTTTAAAATTATGTGATAAAGTAAAATTATGTGATAATCTGCTTCCCATAGACCATAACATTAATTATGGTCTATGAAAGGAGATTGAGCCTGGCCTGTGTTGCTCAGTGTTTGAGCTTTGACCTATGAACCAAGAGTTCATGGTTTGATTTCCAGTCAGGTCACATGCCCAGGTTGTGGGCTTAATTCCTCAGTAAGGGGGGTGGAGGATGTAGTTGATCAGTGATTCTCACCATTGATGTGTCTATCTCTTCCTCTCCCTTCCCTCTCTGAAATATATACTTAAAAAAAAAAGAAATGAGATTGACACAGTGTAACATATAGAAACTTAAAGGTGGGAATGCTAAATTATTGGTTTAAAATAATAATAACCAATGTATGATTTGTTCATATTTTTTATGTAGAAAGATGTGGGAGATATATTTTAACAGAATTTACCTTCTTAATTTTTTAAAACCCTTTTGACTTATTTAAAATCATTTTATTTTGGTTGGTAGGTGTTGAAGATGAAACAAGAATAGATATGCCTTATCCTTCTCAGTACAAAGGTCAAGAGCTGTATTCACAGCAAGAGGATGAACAGTCACAGGGATGGGTTTCATGGGCCTGGTCATTTGTGCCTGCAATTGTGAGTTATGATGATGGTGAGGAAGACTACCTTGGAAATGATCCGGCATCAACCATGCATCAGCAGAAATCTCAGACTTTGAAGGATCCTATTGTTTCTATAGGATTTTACTGTACAAAGGCAACAGTGACTTTCAAAGTAAGTTTCTTCTTTCTTGCTATTTATCTCTCTCAGCTTAACGTGTAAATTTTTATTTGTAATTAGGATCTAGCATAAAGTTTGTTTTACATTCAATAGATGTATGATACATTCTGCCAATCCTTACTTGATGTGTATGTCCCCTCATGTGACATCTCTGAATTTTGGTCTCTTCCTATCTTCTTAAGGCCTTCTCCACTTGCCTTCTTTTTTAAAAATCAGCTTCTCAAAGTTTTTCTCTCCCTACTAAATCTTTTAATTGACATACAGAGATGCCTTAATATTTACATTAAAAAAGAAATGCACATAGATAATCTTCCTTTTCCTCATGTATCCCTCCAGCTACTCTTTCTTCTCTGTGTTCTCTATCATTACTAAGTTTACTTAAAAGGGTTGTTTATATACAGTTTATCGCCTTCCCACCTCTCTTTCACTCCTTAAGACAGTCTAATTTCTTATCTTCCTCTGTTTTTAGTAGTGTTTACCATAGGTTTTTCCACTTCATTAACACATACATGTAAGTCCTGGTCGGTGTTGCTCAGTGGTTGGAGTGTTGGCCCATGACCAAAGCAGTGGTTGCCAGCCTTTTGGACCTCATGGACACTATTGGTCCGTGGACCACTAGTTGGTGACCACTGATTTGGTGGCGGGTTTGATTCCTGGTCAAGGTTTCATCCTGGGTTGCAAGTTCCAGCACCAGCCCAGTTGGTGCACATGTGGGAAGCGACCAATCTGTGTGTCTCTTTCATATCACTGTCTTCCTCCCTTTCTCTATCCTTCCCTCCCTCCTTCTCTCCCTTCCTCTCTCCCTCCCTCTACCTATCCTCCCCTATCCCTAAAAATCAATGGAAAAAAATATTCTTGAGTGAGGATTAACAACAAAAAAGAAATACATGTAAAATATATATTCAAGAGATTTATAATATGTATTTTCAAGTTAAAGAATAATAAACACTATTTTAAGAAAAATAAAATTTTATAGTATTCTGACACCTTCTGTGTTCTTGGATCATATTTTGTCCTCTCTTCCCCTAACCTAATTTTAATTTTAGATTATTTATGCCTTGGCTTTTTTATAATAGTATTACTTTACAAGTAATATTCTTGAACAGTATCTAATTCATCCAATAAAAATATATTAACACCATTTATGGGCCAGGCACTGTTTTGACTCTAGAGATACCATAGTGAACAGATCGGACTTCTTAAAATTTGAATTGTTATAAATAAATAAATGAAGATATATAGTATGGCCATTGATGATATGGATTATGTAGAAACAAATAAAGTGAGAAGAGGAATAGCAGATACTTCCACTAGATGTGAGGGTATTTGCAAATTTAAATTGACTGATCAGGGAAGTCCTCAATAGGAAGGGATATTTAAGAAAAAGACCTGTGAAAGAGAGAGCTTTATAGATTCTTGGGAATGAACATTCTGGAAATAGCTAATGTGAATATTCCAATATTTCCACGAATAGCAAAAGATTCCCAGCAAAGTGAGCTAATGTAAAAGTAGTACAAAATCAGTTCTGAGAGGTAATGGGATTTGGAGGGGTCCATAACTTACAATATTTTGTAGGTCATTTTAGGGACTTGTCATTAATCTTGAGTAAGATAGGAAGTTTTTGGACAATTTTTTAGCATAGTGGTTATGGAATGTTTTAAACTGCATCACTCTGATTGTATGGGAACAAAAGCAGACAGAGAGAGGATTGCAGTTTTCAAGCAAAAGATAAAATGGCTTGGGCTAGGGTGGTAGCAAGTGGAAGTGGTGAGAAGTAACTGGATTTTGGATGTTGAAGGTCCAGAGGACAGGACTTCCTGGTAGATTTTGTTGTGAGACATACATGAAATAAAGACAATCCAAGGATGGCTCCTGAGCAACTAGAAGGGTTGAGTTCTGATATTCTGAGATGAGGAGGATTGTAAGAGGAGGAAGTCGGAGAGAAATATCAGGAGTTTTGTTTTGGGCAAGATTAAGATGACCAGTGTATATTCAAGTAGAACTATCTGGTTGGATTTATGAATTGCTTCAGATTAGAGCTTTAGTCTGAGTATATAAATGTAAGATTTTAAAATCAGAACTTTATTAAGCCTGGAACTAGTATAGATAGAAATAAGGAGAGATTCTAGGACCAGGCTTGGAGGCACTGTGATGTTAAATATTTGGAAAGACGAGGAAGAAATACTGAGGTTAACTGAAAATAAGTGATGAGCTATGTAAGCAAAAAACTACCAGAGTGTCTGTCTGGAAGCTAAGTGCCATCAATGTTTTGAAGTGGAAGGAGGAGGAGTACATCTGTGAGAATAGATCATTGGATTTGGCATTGTGGAAACGAAATGGTTGGTAATCTTGACCAGAGTAGTGATTTGACACTGGTGTAACCTTGTTGGGGTTGGTTAAAAACCAATGGGAAGATTGGCGGGAATGTAAAATGGTGCAGTTGCTGTGGAAGACAGTTTGACGGTTCCTCAATAGTTACAACGTAGAATTATTATATGACCTAGCAATTTTAATCCTTCTTATATCCTCAAAAGAATTGAAAATGGTCTAAAACAAATAGATGCACATACATGTTCATACATACAACGTGGCCAAAAAGTTGAAACAACACAAATGCCCATCAGAGAATCATGGATATTCTTTTTTGATAGTACACCATACTCATTAAGTGGTAATTTTTAAGGATAGTTGTATCTCTAATTCTTGGAAATTGCCTGGTACATATTCAACAAATAAATATCTCTTGAATTACTACAGCCATACATCATCTACCCATCCATTCATCATCCAGCCATCTCATTTGCTTTTCATCTTCCAGAATTTTTGGAATCCTCTTTTAGGTATTGTTTTTTTTCTCTAATTTTATTTGTCTTTGGGTGTGTTTTTCCTTTTTTTATTTTCCCCCCCATGAAGGCATTTTTCTAAAGGAGTAAAGAAGCATTCTAGGCAACTAGGTATATACTTGAAATATAGCAGTTAAAAAATATAAAGTTTTTGGTTTCATGTTATTTTTAATTTAGCTTAGATTGTTTGTTAACTGCTTGAAATAATTTTTTTCCATTCAGTAGTACAACTAAACAAATTATAACTATACCAGATGGTAGATTAAAATACTTAAAAAAATATTTATTTTCTTGATTTTTTACAGAGGAAGGGAGAGGGATAGAGAGTTAGAAACATTGATGAGAGAAAACATCAATCAGTTGCCTGTTGTACACTCCCTACTGGGGATGTGCCCACAACCAAGGTACATGTCCTTGACCAGAATTGAACCCGGGACCCTTCAGTCCACAGGCCGATACTCTATCCACTGAGCCAAACCAGTTAGGGTAGATTAAACTGTTTTAAAGTAAGAGCCCGGATAGCTCAGTCTGTAGAGTATCAGACTTTTAAACTATTTTAAAGTAAACAGTCTTTAATAGTCTTTAATAAGTTTTATAATTAAAAATGATTTAGTATTTTCTAATATGACAAAAGTTGAAAAATACAGAGAATTAGTTTCAGCAAAAATTTTAGTCATGGTTTGATTGGTTTAAAAGATTTTTTTTCCCTAATAAAGTTTGCATGAAAATGATAAAAATGCACTCATTAGTTGTGCTATTTTAGCACCAGTGTTCATTATTTTTGAATTCTTTTATTAAAATTTTTAATTTTATAAGTTTTAATTGAAATTCATTGATTTGTCTTTTTTGTTATTGTCTCCATTATAGATTTTAATTTTGTTATTTGAGTTTATCTCACCTACCTCTCTTTTCATTCCATTGTTCATCCTATGCTTTTCTTAAAAAAAAAAAAGTTTTTTCAGTTACAATTTACATTCAGGACCATTATGCACTAGTTTCAGATGAACCACACAATGGCCAGACAACTGTTCACTTCACAGAGTGGTCCTCCTAACACTGCAAACACATATCTGGCCCCACACACAGTCAAAACAATACCATTGACCATAGTCCCCTTTGGAATTCACTGATTTACCTTTGACTAAACTAAAGGAATATGGGTCAGTCTGTAATATTAAAATGATAAAACAATAAAATCTTGAAATGTAATAAAGAGCCAACTGTTGTCAATTATTATTAGATATAGTAGAGGCCCGTGCACGAAATTTGTGTATGGGGGGGTAATGTCCCTCAGCCCAGCCTGCACCCTCTCTAATCTGGGACCCCTTGAGGATGTCCGGTAGGATCGGGCCTTAATGGGCAGTCGGACATCCCTCTCACAATCCAGGACTGCTGGTTCCCAACTGCTCACCTGCCTGCCTTCCTGATTGCCCCTAACTGCTTCTTCTTCCAGCCTGATCACCCCCTAACCACTCCCCTGAGACCTGATTGATGCCTATCTGTCCTCCTCCGCAGGCCTGGTCACCCCTAACTGCCCTCCTCTGCAGGCCTAATC
>PVJN01042270.1:0-18332 GCA_004026805.1 Lasiurus borealis | reverse complement strand
GCGCAGGGGGGAGGGGGAAGGGGGGAGGGCTGGGGGAGGGGGCCCTCCGGGGCCAGTCCCGCCCCCTCGGGGAGGCGCGGCGAGGTCCGTCCCTGGTCCGAGAGGCAACCTGCCTCCGAGGTCCGCCCCCGCCCAGCGGTCACGGGGCCCGTGGATGAGGCAGCACCGGGAACGAGCACCTTCCCGGGGCGTGTGTTTTACGGGAAAACGGTGTGTGCGCGGTCTTCTTAACATCACCGGTGCGGGGACCAGCCGACCCGCGCTCCAGGCCATCGGGTCTCGGCGTTTGAGATCCTCCCCGGTCAACTATTTAACGTCTTCGTTTTCTGCAAAAAAACAACACTATTTCATGCATGAATGAGATAATCTCTGTGCTGGCAACTGCCAGAAACGCCTGGCAGCTCACTGCCACCCCCAGCACCATCCATCACTCGGGACTTCAGTGAAAAGGGCCCCCTCCCCTAGGAAAGCAGGAGCCTTGAGTATTTATTTTCCCACGGAGCACAGATGGACCCGATGCACACACACGTGTGCGTTCATGCAAAAGAGAGTCTTATGCCATTCTGCGGGGCACGCTACTTTTTAACTCAACCAAAGTTCTCTGGCATCCACCCCATGCCAGAACACTCCAGCTGCCTCTCTCTTTTTTTTTTTAATATATTTTATTGATATTTTACAGAGAGGAAGGGAGAGGGAGAGCTAGAAACATCCATGAGAGAGAGAAACATGGATCAGCTGCCTCTTGCACGCCCCCCACTAGGGGTGTGCCCGCAACCAAGGTACATGCCCTTGACTGGAATCGAACCTGGGACCTTTCAGTCCACAGACCAACGCTCTATCCACTGAGCCAAACCGGTTTCGGCTGCCTCTCTTTTTAAAGAGGTGCATAGACCTCCCTGTATTGTGAGAAGGCCCCTCCCCGCAGTGGACAGGTAGGTGGTTTCCCCCTCTTGCTCACAGGCTGTGCTAAGATGGTCACAGCCCACAGTGCTGCTACATGCCACAGCCTGCATTCTACAGCTGAGTCGCAATGGGGGTGTATTTTTAATGCAGCGGATGCTGCCAGACCACGGGACTTCGTTGACTGCAGCCCCGCCAGAGGCACAGGCAAGAGTGCTCTAGGGCATGGAGCAGTGACAGGAACGAAGCCACGGGTACTGCCCAGGGGCCCTCACTCCCCAGGCAAGTGGAACCTGACACTGGTTGCCTGCTAAGTGCCAGGCGTTGTCCTGGGCAGCACTGAGCGAGACATTCCAGATGCCTATCTAGTTTGCCAAAATACAGTTCCAGGGGGATGGAAGCAAGGGCCCATGGGATGTTGGAGCTTTATAACCGCTGAGCGGATGTTGGGAGGCATCCTCTGGCCCTGAGGAGGATCAGTTGGAGGATTAGTGGCTCAGCTGATTGAGTATCCTCTGATGCACCAAAAGGTTGCTGGTTCCATTACCAGTCAAAGTATATGCCCAGGTTGTGGTCTCAATCCCTGGTATGGGGCGTGCAGGAGGCAGCCATCAATCAATCGATGTTCTGCTCCCCATTGATGTTTCTCTCTCCCTCTCTAAAAATTAATAAAAATATTGAGAGAAGCCGAAACCAGTTTGGCTCAGTGGATAGAACGTCGGCCTTCGGACTGAAGGGTCCCAGGTTCGATTCCGGTCAAGGGCATGTACCTGGGTTTGCGGGCACATCCCCAGTGGGGGGCGTGCAGGAGGTGGCTGATCGATGTCTCTCATGGATGTTTCTAACTTTCTATCCCTCTCCCTCTCGATGAAAAATCAATAAAATATATATATATTGAGAGAAAGAAAAGAAAGGGATCCTTTGACATGTGGGGCCTGGTCACCATCCATCCAAATCCGGCCTCTCCAGCAACCTGAGATCATCCTGTCCTTTCTGCCAGGCTGCCTCCCTGGGCATTCTCACTGCTCGCCCCACGCCAGCATGGACTTCCTTGTTGACACATCAGTCTCCTCAGCTGGGAATGCACGGAAGACGTGGGCCTTTGGAACCGGCTGACCAGGCTCCGCCACTTACCGGCATGTGAACTTGCACAGATTAGTTCACCTCTCTTGAGCTTTTCTTCATTTGTAAGAGAAGGAAAAGAATATCGCAAACTGCAGGATCCTCTTTTCTAAAGCAAGGCCTTCTGTGTTGGCATTGTCTATCATTGCGTTGGTGTTCCAAACACAGCAGTGTGTAGAGTTAACAGAAGTGGTAGAATGTCTTCAGAAACATTCCAAGATAAATGGCAGAGGTTTGACCTTCTGGCAAGAGCTCATAGCCAAGTGTTTAACTGAATATTCATCAAACAAGTGCTCCAAACCAAGTTGAAATGAATTGTTTCTGGGCGAACTGCACTTGAAGCATAGTTACTACAGAATAACCCACCTTCCAACAATCCCTGAGACGGTTCCTTAATTGGATTATTACAGCAACACCAACTTCTCTGAAGCCTTTGCCACAATCCTGAAGGATGGATTGCCTAATGTTATAGGGGATTTAAGCTGTGAAGCCTCAAAACATCATAACTGGATTAGCACTGCTTTTCTCAGATTTGGGGAAACTGCCTAATTAACATTATGCTATAGTGAAATTATGCTTAAATTTGTTAAAATATATTTTATTGATTTTTTTACAGAGAGGAAGAGAGAGGGACAGAGAGCCAGAAACATCGATGAGAGAGAAACATCGATCAGCTGCCTCCTGCATGTCCTCCATTGGGGATGTACCCACAAGGTACATGCCCTTGACTGGAATCGAACCTGGGACCTTTCAGTCTGCAGGCCCACGCTCTATCCACTGAGACAAACCGGTTTCAGCAAATTATGCTTAAATTTGAATTCAGCTGAGGCATGCAAACAAGGCCAAGTCCATAATGTGAAATGTTAATGAAAAGTCTGGGAAGGTAATCTGTGAATCATCATTTCTAACATTGATCCAGCTTTCTATATTGGATCAGTATATTTAGAAGGTATTAAAAATGGTAACCTGCCGAGACCGGTTTGGCTCAGTGGATGGAGCATCGGCTTGCAGACTGAAGGGTCCTGGGTTCGATTCTGGTCGGGGGCATGTACCTTGCTTGCGGGCACATCTCCACTGTGGGGCGTGCAGGATGTGGCTGGTCGGTGTCTCTCTCTCGTCGATGTTTCTGACTTTCTGTCTCTCTCCCTTCCTCTCTGTAAAAAATCAATAAAATATTTTTTAAAAAAATTTTTTTTAAAAAAGGTAACCTACTTAATTTTTAAATTATGAGGTTTACATCAAAAGCAATATTTCACAAATGCACTTTTAAAACATTATAAGGGTAACTAGTTTAGGCAGTGAATATGGCTTCTTAGCACCATAATGCAAGTAATAGATTATCCAGAGATGTGGATTTGATTGCTACATGGGAATTACATTCAATTTTATATAAAGCAAAACTACATACCTGTTAATCCTGGAGTATTATCTTTAACATGTTTTCTCTAATACAGGTGATGTTTGTGTCCAGAGAAACAAGTTTTTACACAAAATCTGCTTCAAGCCAAAACCGGTTTGGCTTAGTGGATAGAGCATCGGCCTGTGGGCTGAAAGGTCCCAGGTTTGATTCTGGTCAAGGGCATGTGCCTTGGTTGCGGGCACATCCCCAGTAGGGGGCGTGCAGGAGGCGGCTGATCTATGTTTCTCTCTCATTTATGTTTCTAACTCTCTATCCCTCTCCCTTCCTCTCTGTAAAAAATCAATAAAATATATATTTTTAAAAAATCTGCTTCAATATAGTCACATGGAGAAAATTCGTTTTATTGTACTAGTGACTCAAATGAATATCACTCTGAAAACTTGCTGATTTAACACTCCAGAAGTTTTTACTAAGTACTGTTTTTATAACAATGCTATTGCTTCTAATTTACAATTCTGTTAAAAATGAAGGGAATATATTTTCACTAATTTTCCCTACTGTGCCAACAGAAGGTCTGGAGTAAATACCCATTTTATAATCATAGGGTCGCTGAGGTAGAGTTCAGGACTTGCTAGTAAGCCAGTGACTATAAGGAGATCTGCAGTGTTGAACGTGTTATAAACCACTCGGTGCAATGTGTGGCCTGAGTCCGTTCCAAGATGATTGTGCCCAATGTTGACATCACGTTATGGATAAATATGCACTGGAACATAAGCCAAAGAACCACAATATATCTCATGCTGTTGTAAACAAGATTTTTTGTAGATAACTTTTCAGCTTTCCCAAAAGGCTGATACATCTCAATATTTTAATTACATCCATGTTAATACTGAGCTTGCAGAGGTAACCTAACCAACTACCGTTATGTTTTAGTACTAAGGGATATACATTTCAATAAAGTGATTGAAATGCAGAAAAAAAAAAAAAGATTAACAGCAAAACCTTAAGAATTAAATGAGATGATGATGTGCTTGGAAAGTGCTCAGTAAAAGCAGCAAGGCATCATGCCTTTGGCAAGGCCTGGCACTACAGCAGGAGGGAGTGGGGTTCCATGTAGAATGAAGGAAGGTAAATAAAATCCAGTAAAAGGTGAGAAGTACCTAGTCCGCTGGAAAACAGACTCCAGTAAAGCCGACTCTAAGGATTCACAAGGCTCTATGTGGTGGGCCCCAGCCTCTCCCCACCCCCAGCCTGCCCTGTACTAATCTTTAACCACTGAAAACCCTGAACCCTGAGACTGCAGGATATCTCTCAGTTCCTCCCCTCCCCACGCTCTCTTTCACTTCTAGTTCTCAGTGGCTTCCATTCCTCGCCACCTGGAAGGTAATCTCAGACTTCATACCCACCTCATCACCTGATGACACATTCTTAGGTCTTAGCCAAAAGGACCCTTCTTCTGGGAGCCCTTTCCTGTCCTGGGCCCAGGCCAGTCCCCCAATTTCCTAGACCAGTGGCCAGCAAACGGCGGCTCATGAGACGCGGTTTGTTGCTCTGTTGACTAATGAGTTTGCCAATCACTGGGATAGGGGCTTGATTACAAGGAACAACAACAGCCTGTAATTATAGGAATCGAGAGTCTAGGTCAGTGGTCGGCAAACTCATTAGTCAACAGAGCGGCAAACTGCAGCTCACGAGCCGCAGTTTGCCAACCACTGTTAGACCCTTGTTTAACAGACAACCACACACCTAGCACATGGCATGCTCATTGTTCAATGTCCCAAAAAGAGAATAAACCTATGGGGCATAGAACTGTTTCTGCCCATGCTCCTATCTGTCCCCCAGCACCTCCCTCATGCACTTGAATTATTGAATAAATAGCTATGAATGAGATCATCAGGGTATCAACTCCAGCTAAATTCAAATAGTCATGTACCCCATAATGACTGCATATACGAGGACTGTCCCAAAGGTCTATAATGGAGCCTAGGTGTGTAGCAGGCTATTCCATGTAGGTTTGTGTACGTACACACCGTGATGTTTGCACAATGAAGTCACCTAAGGACAAATTTCTCAGAATGCATCCCATCATTAAACAGCACATGACTGTAACCACAAACCCCAGCCAAAGCCACCCTTACTCAGCAGTTGCTCCATCTGTCCTGTTGTGTTTATAAGGGTTACAGGCCAGTGTTTGGGGGCCATCTGCCAACTATCTGGCAATCTGAAGGAAGGAAATTCTTCCCAGGCTGGCAGAAACCTCAAGTGTGGCAGCCGATGGGGCGAGGAAGAACCTTAGAACCTCTGGGTGAGTAAATGACAAGCGAAGATAAAAAATGAGATCTTGTTTTATGTAACGGTTCTGCCAGGTAATGGTTCTGCCAGTTCTAGATTCGCTGACTTTCTAGCTCTTTCAGAAACATATTGCTTAAAATGTTACCGTGGCCTGAACAAACTGAACTAAATCCTATCACTGAGATTCAGGCTGGGAAGTCAGTTAGACCTGGGTTCAGATCGGGCCTTTACCACTAATAGAGCTATTTTAAAACTTTTTTTTCCTAAAGCACGTCCACTTCCAAAAGAATGTTCCATTGCCAATGGCTGCACTAAACTGATTTCCGAATCCTGGAAGTCACATTATGCTATGAGCGCCCCATGACAAGACACACGTGCAAGAACTTAGGACTGCACGCGCAGCTGTCCCTGTCACGAATGTGCAGGGCGTAAGACAGGTCATGAGCTGTCTGTCAGGAAACTGGGTCAAAACCAGAAGAAACTCTCAATTCCTGTCTGTGAGGCCAGCAACCCCCCTGAAAAGTCAGAAGTCTATTTCCACACTGTGCCACTGGCAGGCACAACGGGAATAAGAGGGGGCAGGATCTGAAGAGGGAGCCCTCACATCTGGTTGGGAGAAAGGTCAATGAAAAGGTCATTGGCCTGGCCAGCCGGAGGGCTCAGTGGTTGAACGTCGACCTGTGAACCTGGAAGTCATGGTTCCTGACATTCTCTGTGTGTCATTACTCCTCGACTGAGGCTCTGGGATCCCACGGACAAGATTCCCCTCTCCCCTTTTCTACTAGAGAAGAACTCACCAAGGGAAGAGTGGCAGGAATTCTAGAACAGATAGCAACAGCTGAAGATAGGATTAGGAGAGAAGCGAGGCTGGCTGGTCTGAAAGCATGGTGGGGTTGTCTACTATTGTCTTACCGAGATCTTATTCCCGTTGTACCTGCCAGTGGCACACAGTGTGGAAATAGACTTCTCACTTTTCAGGGGGGTTGCTGGCCTCACTGACAGGAATTGAGAGTTTCTTCTGGTTTTGACCCAGTTTCCTGACAAACTGCTTGTGACCTTACGCCCTGCACATTTGTGACAAGGACAGCTGTGCGTGCAGTCCCAAGTTCTTACATGTATATCTTGTTATGGGGCGCTCATAGCTCATATGGGTGCTCACAGGTCACATACCTGGGTTGCAGGCTCCATCCCGTGTGGAGTGTGCAGGAGACAGTCAATGATTCTCACCATTTATGCTTCTCTCTCCCTTCCTCTCTGAAATCAATAAAAGTATTAAAAAAAAAAAAAAAGTAATCAGGCTTTTAACTAAAGCTAGACTCTCGGGTCTTTTTATCTTTAAAATCTCCATTAAGACAATAGTAGACAACCCCACCATGCTTTCAGACCAGCCAGCCTAGCTTCTCCTAATCCTATCTTCAGCTGTTGCTATCTGTTCTAGAATTCCTGCCACTCTTCCCTTTTAAGTTCTTTTCTAGTAGAAAAGGGGAGAGGGGAATATTGTCCTTTCCCTCCAAGCCTACCAATCCCCACACTCATCCTCCCAAATACTGAGCTATGGCCTTAAACTCACGCTTGACCCCGGAGCTAGTGAGTGCCATTTCAGGTTTTTTAAAAGCCATAGGAAATAAGATGTTGATATGATCTAGCAGCTTCCTTTCCCTAATCAGTGGCCTAATCTTGCCTAATCGTGAATGTTCCTCTCCTGCCTCCTAAGACCTGCTTACTCATAGTGTCAGGGTGGGAATGGGGGAGCAAGACTTGAACTGCCTGCCTGTGCAGCTTTTTCCATCATTTCAGAGCCACTGAGATCAGCTGACAGTAGAATAACACTCTTGAGATCTGTCAGATGGTGCTTGAAGGAGAGAAAATTGCAATGGTGAAAAACTTGGGGTATTCGAGACTCATCCAACAGGTCCTTCCCACCAAACCTCTTTCCTTGACTTCCAGAACCATCACTCCATCACTGTTCCCACAGATGTGCCAAGAAATGCAAGTTAGCTAGAGTGCCCGCTCACCAAATGCCAAGGAAAAAGCATGGTCAGTCGACTCTTGCAGCCTTCCAGCGGGTCTGATGGACTCCGTTCCAGCTCACTCCTTTGCTCTGAGACCCCTGGGCCTCAGCTTTCCCACCATGGAAGTGGGATTACCCTGCAGGGCTGTAGGTTTACAAAAAAAGTGCCCGACACAGAATAGGGCCCTCTCTAGAAGCGTGCAGGGATTCACTGCCCAGCCTGACAAGTTGCTTCACCTTTCAGAACCTCAAGGGGTTTTTCCACCCAGAAAGTAGAAGTGGTAAATCTTCAGGGAACTTGCAGAAGATGTCACACAGTTTTATGCCTTCTTTCAAGAACTTGAATAGGTCTGAGCAGTGGTACCAAGTGGAATGTAGTTTCTATACTGGTTAATGGGCAACATTGGGATATTTCTCTCTCAAGACAGGACATGAAATTGCCAGAGGAGCCATCAATCTAGGGCTTGGGAGATGAAGGGAATCTGTGGGTGTGGTACATAAATAGTGTATGATACCCTCACTTTTGAGCATATGCATAGTGGTTAAGCAGATACTAAATCTGCCAATCCGAATATTGGCTTAACACATCAAGAACCTGGTTCTTTAAACCTCTCTGCCTCATATCTCGTAACATAAAGTTATTACAAGGATTAGAAAACATAAGTGCAAAAGTGTTTCTTTCCTTCTTGCCAAGATGCAGACCAAGAATATTTTCTAAGTATGTGCAGGAATGTATGTGACACACATGCTGATTGCATTTTCTCAGGGAAATTCTGCAAAACATCTGGGCCAAAGTACATATTACATCATCAAAAAGGACCAACCAGAGAAGGAAAATGCACGACAAAGTCTTTACTTTTAAATGATTATCAGTACACCAAGTAACAACATGTAACAAGTTCCTGAATTCTATCATCTAGTAATTTGGGTTAATACTAAAAGCAGCCCAAACAATTATACCACCATTCACTGTTCTAACCCTCTGCCAGAAAAGACTACTAGTATTTTAAGGCTAGCTACTGCTTTACACAGGTTACAAACAACTATTTACTACTTTTTCATAGATAAAGCCCCTGACCTTCAAGAAAGCTTAAGGGAAAAAATAAATTTAATCCCTTTCTTTCTTAAAAAAAAAAAAAAAAAAAAAAGTGTTTCTTACCATGTCTAAGAAACAGTATTGTTATATATATTTATATGTTACTTGAATTAAAAGGCATAGAAAAAGACAAAGTATACTCATTAACTTTCTAAGAAATATGAGGTAAAAAGATGAAACCTTTGGATACACTCTAAGTTTATAGAAAGAAACTAGATTTGCTGTTCTCCGAAAAGCAAAAGGACCTACTATACAGTATACAGAAATAATTTAATGCCTTTTCACAAGATTCTAACTCAAGCTTTGCAAAAGCTTCCTATTCCAGGGAGGCGTGTAAAATGCCAACCCATAGAAGAGGTGCTTCTTGCTTCTTCCCTATCCACTTATGCGGTAGTTTTCATGGATTTCTGGTCGGATGTCACAGACAAAGGCCAAGAGGTTGTCCAGGACTTCATCCCTGTTCTGCCGGAAGTAGGTCTGGAGGACGAGCATCTTCTCTTGGGTTTCCTTCTCCATTTCACTGCTGCAACTGCCATGGGATCCGAGAGCCTGAGTCGAGGAGTAATGACACACAGAGAATGTCAGGAACCACATTTGGTAACCCGGTCTCATTAGTGAATGTGAACCACCAGCATTAGGCAATGGAGCCTCCTGACTGATGAGCATGCAGGAAGTTGGCATTCACAGAGTTAATGGGAGCAAAACTTGATGCAATCACTTAGTGGCCAACCTTCCAACATCAGAAAGTAAACTGCACAGCATCTCCGCTGCTAGCAACTGATCCCAGAGGGTGATGTATTCCCATCTCTCTAGAGTCTAATGTGCGGCCTAAGACTGTAATGAACTAAAGGCCCCAGGACTGAAATCTAGTTGAACAAATGATGGTGCATCTACACCAGCGCATACTCTTCAGTCATTTAAGAGATAAGGTAGCCGAGACCGGTTTGGCTCAGTGGATAGAGCGTCAGCTTGCGGACTGAAGGGTCCCAGGTTCGATTCCAGTTGGGGGCATGTGCCTAGATTGTGGGCACATCTCCACTGTGGAGCGTGCAGGAGGCGGCTGATCGATGTCTCTCTCTCATCGATGTTTCTGACTTTCTATCTCTCTCCCTTCCTCTCTGTAAAAAAATCAATAAAATATTTTTTAAAAAAAAGAGAGATAAGGTAAATGTGCACAGCAAGAAGAAATGACCTGTCAAACACGCAATTTAAGGCAAAAAAAGCAAGATACAGAGTGGTATCCGTGTAGGTGGAACAGAAGTTTCCTTGTGTGATTTTAAATAGAGGACATAGGTGTTTTTTTTAAAAAAAAACAAAACCCTTGGCTCTGGCCAAGTAGCTCAGTTGATTAAGCATCGTCCCAATATTCTAAGGTTCAGAGTTTGAACCCTGGTCAGGGCATACGCAAGAATCAACCAAATGCATAAATAAGTGGAACAACAAATCAATGTTTCTTCTCTCCCTTCCTCCCTTTAAAATCAATATAATTAAAAAAAAAAAACTCTAAAAAAATAATAAACACAAAGACACAAGGGGGACACACTTTAGGAACAATGTACAGCGTTTCACTATTACTGGTCAATGTTGTCGTTTTTAATCCCCACTTGAGAATATTTTTCTGTTGACTTTTAGAGAGAATAGAAGGAATGAAGGAGGGGGAGAAAGAAACACCAATGTGAGAGAGACATATCAATTGGTTGCCTCCCACACAAGCCCTTACCAGGATTAGGGATCAAGTTTGCAACCAAGGTATGTGTCCTTCGGATCACGGGCTGACGCTTAACCACTGAGCCAAACTTATATGGCTAATGTTTTAGTTCTTAAGTTTACCAGTAGATTCAACACTATTATGAATACATAACATCTGTTCTTTCCAATATAAATATTCTAGAATGCACAAATATTTTTAATAGTGACTCTCTCTGAGGACTATAGCTCTGAGTTAGAGAGAAACAAACTTCTCGTTGTTGTCCCGTTTAATTGCTAAAATATTTTACTGTATGGCTATCTTACCCCTTCCATCCCCATTCACAATTTAACAAATACTGATTGCTAACATTTCTTTTATCCGCAGTATGGCCTGCTTTTGCTATCTGCTGTACCTACGTTATTAGAGAATGACTATCAGGTTCTTGAAGATGTAAGTTTATGTCTGACCCTTTGTATCTCCTATTCTCACCTCACTACTTATATTAACAGCTATATCCCTTTCAATCTGTATAACACAGGGAGTTTACAAAGCATTCTCTCAGATGTTACCTATTCCTCCATAATATGAGGAGGCTACACGCCCCTTTCTGAGATGAGGAAACCAAGGCTCTCAGAGGTCAGGGTGAACACACTAAGATTCAACCCTAGGACTTTTTACCCTATACTACAACCTTTCATAGAGGGATACCTTGAAGCATTTCATAATGGTTAGCTCAGTTGCTACATCATATTTTTTAAAAGTCCATAATCCCTACTGGGGAGGTGAGGGGGACCACTAGCTCAGTTCTGTGAATATAAACTATATGCCAAGCCCCAGGACTCAAAACTGAAGTTACACTGGAACACTGTATACAAAACCGAAACTGCCTCTGTAAACAATTAGAACAGTGACAGAAAAATGAGATGTCTGTCCTAACAAGAGTATTTCTACACTCTTCCGTGGGCAGTCTGACCATTTACAATCTGCCCCAGTTTAAGAGTCAGAGAAACAGTTTGTTTTAATAACACTATCATCACCCAATGCAAAGATGAATGAAACTTGCTACTTACTGCTATGTGCACCTGGAACTAGCAGAGGCCACCATGTGAATGAAGCCCACAAAACCAAAGGCACATTTGAGCGGTGAAATTAGAGTCCTCAAATCATTATCTAAACTTCCGGATCAAAATCAAGTTAGCCTTTTATCTGGGTTGTTTTTTTGTTTGTTGTGTGTGTGTGTGTGTGTGTATGTTTTAAATGTTGAAGTAATGCAACTTATCCAGCCACTGAGTAGGCTGGTTAGAAGTGGCACAAACTCCAAATTACTCTTGCATACACTGTCCCCCCTGCCTGGCCATGAGCACAGTCAGGCAAGGTCTACGGGTATGCCTGGGGTTTTTAATTAATTCCATTTTGTTTGAATTGTTTTCTGTTACCTATATCCGAGAGTCCTAATAGAATTTCTTTTCTCTGTGAAGCCCTCCTCCATCCTTTCCCCTTTCCAGAATTTTCCTTGCTTCCCTTGTATTTTCTGTGATATGTTTTTGTGCTATGACTGTGTATACATCTTAGGCATGGTCATCTAGCCTCTAGCTAGTATGTGCCTTTACACTAATGTGAGGCTCTGGGAGACATGTGTGTCTCTGCCACCACACTGTTCAAGCTGCAGTTCCCATCATTGGCATTTTATTGAGTCTCCTTGACCATCAACCCGCAGCTAGGCTCCATGACGGCAAGGACCATATCTATTTCTGTTCACAGCTCGGCTTTGGCATTTGCACAGACCTGTCATATGTTAACTGCTCAGCATACTTATTAAATGAATAAGTGAATACTAGGACTCACTATTAGTTGAAAATTGATCACCCTAAGAGATTCAGCCTAAGCATCCAATAAAACATACAACAACCAAAATGTTCAACCAGAAGGAGAATTACCAAGCTGTGCTGGGTACTTTGAGAGCCTGGAGGGAAAGGAAGGAGAGAGAAATCTCAATAAAGCAAAGCAGTAATGAAAATAAATGGGGCCCACCGCAGCTTCCTTGGCCTTGAACTCCTTCTCCCTCTGCAGGCGGTACTGTTCAATTTCAGCCTGAGCCTCTTCTTTGGCCTGCTTCAGCCTCCGGTTCTTTCCTGTTTTCAAAAGAGAGCTACATCAGGAAGTGGTTAAAAGACAAGAGAAGGAAGCAGAGACTGAGATGGTAAACATAAAAAGTTTTAAGATTCAGTCTCAAGAGACATGCAGGGGAGAGGGGGAATTCAGGGCTAACTAATAGTATAGTTTCCTGCCTCCTACAGGCTTTATTTAACTGAAAAAGAACTGCCTTCCGTAACTACATACAAAAAAATGATGGAAAAAATTTTTGGAACGTGTAAGAATATTCTCCCAATCTCAACTACTAAGAACGAGTATCAAATAGGTGACATTAGCCATCTAAGGAACTCTTTCCTCTTCCCAAGAAGTAAACACCTTAATTGTGTTGTTGATTATGATTGGAGCTCAGCTTTAGAAGCTTAGCAAGGAGACTAATGTGCTCCCAAGAGACAGCAACCTCTCCTCCTCTGCCCTCCAGGCTCTGAAAACCTAACTAAATCAAACAGATGATGCCACATTGGAAACTGAAAACCATGCCCGTGCACAGGACTTAAGTGATGAAAGTGGTATTGGGAAGGCATTCTTCACAGAGAGCACTGACAGTAAGACTGAACAGCATCGGAGAGGCGGGGAGATACAGGTGGTCTGCAAAAGGTTCGGAGTGGGCTGGGGTGGCGCACATGAGGTTATAACGTATCAAAAAAGCTTTTATTGCAGTCCTCTGGGTGCGGAAGGGCTGAATCGACTAAGGGGAGTCAGTGGAGAGGATAGGAAGGGGAAGACTTTTATCAGCTATTGCTGGCTGCAAGCAGCTCCGCTGGCTGGTGTAAGCGTCTGGCCCTTCGTTCCTCCCGCCGACAGGTGTCTTCTGGCTGTCTGAGCTATGCGGTGTTCCAGGCTGCGAGCTTTCTGCAAGATATCTATCTGCTAAGCACAATACGTTTTCCTCTGCCTCATCTTATTCTCTTTAACTCTTTCAGTCTGGTTTCTAGAAGAGACTACTTTAATAATACACAGATGGGAAAATCCTCGAGGTTCTAACCAAGCCTGTATAAAAATAGACCCCAAAACCAACCAATAGTTACTGTAATCCTCTGTTCACTGACTTCTCAGATACCCAAACAGGAAAAAAAGAGTCTTAAACAATGTGAACATTTATAGAAGAGCAAAAAACATCCTGCATCTAAAACTAAGCTTTATTATACATCATTGCCCAAATCTTACTCAACTCATATGAATGAATGAAATGAAATTTAACCTCCTACCCCCTAATTAATGAATTACTTGGACCCAATGACCCCATGATGGGGCAATCCAAAACAACCGACAGATCTCTCTCTGCACACCCCAAGACTATTTCTGCCTGTATGTTTACTTCACTACAGCTTAGGGCCTACTGCTGTCCTCTGCTCAAACCAACCTGCACCCCAGTGCTCTACATGCTATCCTCCTCATCAGGTGTATTCAAAGCCTTATTTCAAAGCCAAAGATCTTTTCCAAACCAACAATCTACAGTAACATTTAGGCACCAAACATTATGCAGTAGCTCTACATAATTTCACAATACCACTCTCCGGATCACTCCCAACTCCCACGGTTCCCTGAATTAATCACTTAATATATTCTCTGCCTATCAGCAAACATCTTCAATGTTCAATTTTGATAGGCTTCTCTGAAAACTAAAAGTATTTGAACCGGAAATTATATTTATTTTTGGTTGCTTTTAGTGAACCTTATATATGGGAAGCCAGTGTTATATTTCATTCCAATGGAATAAACCATAACACAATTTTTAAAATACATACCATATTTTCCGGTGTATAAGACGACTTTTTAACCCAGGAAAATCTCAAAAATCGGGGGTTGTCTTTTTTTTTTTTTTTTTTTTTGGTGTATATCACAACTTATTATCACATCTTATAGGGCGGGTATATCCCAAACTTTATATTTTAACTGGAAAAGTTGAGGGTTGTCTTATACGCCGGAAAATACAGTATACATTAAAAAATACAGTATACATTAACAGTGGCCCAGTGCACGAAATCCATGCACATTAAAAGGGAATAGAGAAAATGTTTTCATATTGCTATTTGCCCTTTCCCTATAATAGAAGTGTCAGAAATGAAAGAAAATTGGTTAAATGTATATGAAAATCTCCCTCCTTTTAGAATCCGGGGTGTCTCGCAGACCTTGAAATTGCGGGCGGGAGACCCAGACCTGGCTGGCCCCACCCCCGTCAAGCCCTGCAGGGCAGGGGGCGTGGCCTCAGGTCCCCTGACCCTGGGCAGGAGGGTGAGACAACCATTTTCATACTAGCTCTTTATTATATAGGATGGTTCAAAGCCAAAACTTCATGAAAATTTGGGTTGAACCATTTTACCACATAAAGTATTGACTCTTCCCAATTCCTAACTAGGTAAGTCAATTACAATTCAGATCAAGACAGGCAATAATTTTCAAATTTTAGTTCTTCTCAATATTTCTGTTCCTAATAATCACAAAATCTGAGATTGCCCAACCAGTGTTGCTCAGTGGTTGAGCATCAACCTATGAATCAGGAGGTCACAGTTAAGATTCCAGGCCAGCCCTAGCCAGTTTGGCTCAATAGATGGAACATCAGCCTGTGGACTGAAGGGTCCCAGGTTCAATTACATTCAGGAGTACATGCCTGGGTTTCAGGCTCGATGCCCAGTGGGGGGTGTACAGGAGGCAGCTGATCAATGATTCTCTATCATCAATAATGTTCTTATCTCTCCCTCCCTCCCCATTCCTCTCTGAAACCAATAAAAATGTATTAAGAATAAAAATACAAAAAAAGATTCCAGGCCAGGGCACATGCCCAGATTTTGTAATCGATTCCCAGTAGTGGATGTGCAGGAGGCAGTTGATCAATAATTCTTTCATGGTTGATGTTTCTCTCTCTCCTTCTCCCTTCCTCTCTGAAATAATAAAAGAAAAATTTTTTAAAAAAGGTGTAAAACATGACCCATTTCTCCAAGGCACTCAGAATTATTTTTATCATATTCCAAATACTTGTTCCTGCACTTGCCCAAAATCTATAATAATAAAAGCATAATATGCTAATTAGACTGGATGTTCTTCAGATGACTTCTGGATTAAGCCGGGGTTGTGAGGGCCAAGGCAAGCCCCTTGCACAAATTTCAGACATCGGGCCTCTAGTATTCTTATATGCTCCCCAACAGATACAACTTGTTACCGATGAGCCATCACATGACTCGTTGTGGGATGTCATTCTGGAAATACTGTATCAAGGACATAGTCAGAGACATTCAGTGTAGAACATAGAACTTTCCAATCACCAGAGCAAGACTGAAAGGCTTGCTCCCATCCCCAAGAAAATGTTTCCAAGAAAACGTTCCCTATGAAATATAGGGAATCACATAACCCTAACTGTAAGTACAAGAGCCATGTACTTGGATTTAAGGGTGTAAGTCTTATACTAGGAAAAATACCAAAGAATTACTAAAATAAGTATTTCTTGGTATTTTATCCTTGCACAAGAATGGAGACCTCCACACCTCAGCTACGCTGGTTCCCAGGATATGGTCAAGTCATTTTTCTCTGAGCCTTAAAAACGATTTTAAGGCTCAGAGAAAAATGACTTGAGATAGACCCATTTGTAAACTTGGGATAGAGATATCTATCTCACCAGATGGGAAACTGAATAGATAAACCAGACACAGTCCTGATTTCCAGTTTATTGACTGAGTGACTGAAGACACAGGTTACTGCACTACGATGACAGATATAAGCACCGGGGCAGGACTCCTCGCCTACCTAGTCGGAAGGGAGAGGGTCAAGCCAGGGAAGGCTTCTTACAAGAACGGCTGCTCCATTTTGAGATCTGAAGGAAGAGTTAGGGTTAGAGAACAAACCGGGGGAAACTCTTGCAACCAGAGCAAACAGCTATGCCAAGGCCGCAGGGGCATCAAAGAGAGGAGCCTTTGAGAAATCACAGTGGCTTAAGCGATATTCGGGGAGAAAGCAAGAGATGGACCCCAACGTGCCTCCACCACCCTAATAATGAGTGTGGGCTTCATTCTGCAGGCGCTGAGCGTCCGTTGCCGGGAAAGGCGGTGGGAAAGTCAGGGGGGTGACGAGCCGCAGTGAGAATGGACTGCAGGAGAGCAAGCAACTTCTTCCACTCACCGGCCTAGAATACAGACTCGGTCTGCCTGTCCAACTGTTTATAGCAACTTCTCATTTCTCCACTCGACTCCTCTCACCTGCACTGACCTGCCCGACATCGGCACCGGGCGTGGCACCGATCGGCCACATTTTACAAACATTTAAGGACTCGATGATCCAGCCTGCGGTGGGAGCCTCAGAGAACCCGAGGACCTGGACTAAGTAAGATGGTGGCGGTATGGACCTGGGAATGAAGGCGGCGAACGAAGAGGTGGCAGGGAGGACTCTTGCTAGACTGAGCAACGGTGCAAACGGTGGCTCCCCTCGCTGAGATGGGGCACCCAGAGGAGCACGTGGGAGGGGGGCAGACAAGGAATTCCGTCTGAATAACGCATTCTACACGCCTCCGGGCACCCAGAAGGACGCCCCCACATTGTATGTCTCCACGCCCGACCTATTACCCCACAAGGGCAACTTCCGGTCGCCCCCCAAGCTTTCCAGAGCCTCCGATGCAGGGCTCCGAGCCGCACAGCTTCCGCGATGGGAGCCACCGCTGGTCCGCCCCGCCGTGTTCCGGGCCTCCCCGCCCGCCCCCTCCCGCGGCCGGGCCCCGCTCCGCGGCCTCACGCCCCCCGCCCGGCCGCCCCGCCCGGAAACTCACGCTTGCGGGCCTCGGACACCTTCTCGGCAGCCCGCTTCTCGGCCTGCAGCAGCTGCTGGATGCCCTGCGACTGGCTGGCCATGGCGGCGGCGGCGGCGGCGGCGACGACTACTCCCGAGAGGAGAGCGGCCTCAACCCGCTCCGTCGCCCCGCAGGTCAGCTGACCCAACCGCCCGAGATCTGCGCCTGCGCCTGGCGCCGGCGCCCCGCGGCCCGCCGTCACGTGACCGCCGCGGCGCTGGGTCAGCTGACTGCCGGCGTGTCCGGTGACTAGGAGGGAGGGGGCGGGGCGGAGGGGGGGAAAAGGGAGCGTCTCGGCTCCGCCTGCGCGGGCTTTGTCTTCTCTGCTTCCGGCCCCACAGGCGGGTCCTCTTTCAATGTGTCTCTCCGTCTGCTGGGAGCATCCCTGTCGCCGCCATGCCACGTCGCGGTTGCCATGCTCCCTCTCTTTACGCCGTTTGACAGAGTGTCCACGCTAAGGTCCAGCGAGGAGGGGCCAAGCCAAGTGATTTTACTCTGCTCTGCACACCGCTCTCTCCCCACCCCCTCCTTTCTGGAACTTCGCTTGGGAGAATTATATTATGAGATTAGGAGAATTCTTGCCAGGCTCTGGAAGGAGCCTGGACTGGGGAAAGGAAGGGAGACTTGGCCTCAAGGCTGCCACTGATCCGCTCAGTGATTTGGGGAGGACATTTCCCTTTTCCAAACCCGAGCTCAGGAGAGGACTGAACTGTTTCTGTAATTGTTTCATGATTGCCTGCTGTGATCCTAGGGCTGGGAGGTGCGGAGGATACAGCCACAGCAAGACAGACAAGATGGGGCTCACAGTTTAAGGACAAAACAAAAAGGTTAACTAAAATTACAAGCTGATAAATAATTGAAGGGAAAACGCAAGTTGCTTTAAGGAGGAATAAGAAGGTGGGGGGAGGGGTGGCCCTATCTGTGAAGGCCCCCCCC
>PVJN01042269.1:0-18332 GCA_004026805.1 Lasiurus borealis | reverse complement strand
GGGGGAGGACACGGGGTCAGCGGAGGTTCTGGGGGAAGGACACGGGCTCAGCGGAGGTTCTCGGGGAGGACACGGGCTCAGCGGAGGCTTCCGTGGGAAGGGCCCGGGGCGTGGTGCGGGTCTCCGCTGGGCCTGCGAGGACTCCGTGCGGTGCCTGTGTTTGAAGGTCCTCCTACCGCTGCCGCTTCTTCCTCCTGCCCTGCTGCTTCTTCGGCTTCGCGGGGCGGCACCGGCGGCGGCAGAGCGGGAAGACGCAGTACCGCGAGTACCTCGACTTCGTCCGGGAGGTGGGCTCGGCCTGCGGCTTCCGCGTGGAGGAGGACTGCCTGCGGATCCCGTCCACCAAGCGCGTGCGTCCCGCCCGGGGCCTGGGGGTGGTGCACCGAGGGCCGGGCTGGGGCCGCCCGGAGCCGCGGGGACCTGGTGTAGGGAAGAGGCCGCTCCGAAGGCGCCTGGGCCCCTCGCACACCGGTCGTCGCCGGGGCTCAGGCTCCTCCACTCCCCCCCCGGGCTCGCCTGGCGCTTCACCGCGGGCCCCAGGCCGGGGCGGAGACCCCCTGGCTGGCAGTGTTGTCTGAGCTCAGCACGCAGGTCCGCGTCCCGGGGTGAGCCGGGGCTGAGGTTAAAGGCCGTCTGGAAGCCCGGGGCTCGCGAGGCTTTCGTAGTCGAAGCTCCGGCTTCAGGCTCACCGCAGTGTGCCTGGCCGGTCCCCATGACTGCCAGCGGTCAGCCTCGTCTTCAGGCGGTGCCCCCCGGGTGGTGGGAGGCCACGGCCTCGGAGCTCACGGCTCAGGCACCGGTTTCCGTGGGGCTCGTCCTCTCTCACTTGCCCTCTTGATGGCAGGTTGGTGTCTTCCGAGGTTAGAGGTGCCGAAACAGGTTCGGGGCGTGTGGGTGGCACGAGGGTGCCACAGTTTTTCTTAGCTGTTCCCCTGCATTTGTAGGCCCCTCAGTCTCAGCTTGGTTCCCCGTGACGGAGGGTTGGGGTCGGGCACGGGAGTGGGTGTGCACACACGGCTGGTCCTGCACAGGCGCCGCTCCCTGCAGGGGGCCAGCTGCCCACGTCACGCCCCGCAGGGGCGGAGCCGTCACTGGAGGGGCTCTGACACCTCACATTCGCTTTCGTGCCTCCCAGGCCGCCTGGCGCTGTAGTTGGTGCCCAGGGAGGAAGCACAGGCGCTGTGTGGGGCATCAGCCCTGGACGGCCTGGCCTCGGGCGCTGAGGGGCAGGTGGCCGCCGTGGGCGGGTGCGGAGGAGAGGAGAGAGGAGCCAGGGGGAGCATCCGTGCTGACCCGGCTCTGTGGGCGTCACGCCTTCCCTTGTAAAGCTCTTAGGGTGACCTTCAGGGACAGGGCGGAGGGGGCTGACCCGGGCACAGTGCCTGGGTGGGTGCCCTGGGCGCAGTGGCGTGGCTGTCAGTCCGTCCGTCCTGCACAGCTCTGAGCGGGCACGTCCTGGGCCCCACTGCTCTCCGGTCAGGTCGACGCCCCCCTTCTCTCCCAGGTGTGCCTCCTGGGGAGATCCAGGACCTACCCGCCCTCCGCAGAAGCCCTCGCCGACCAGCAGCGGACCCAGTACATCGGCAGCCGCGGGGGCCGCCCTGCAGGCCGCCCCGCCCCGGGGCCCACCCCCACCCCGCTCCCGGCTGAGGCTGAGGCTGGCAGCGCGGACCCCTGCTCCCCCGGTCCCCCCGACGGTCCCGGAGCCCCGGAGGCTGGCGCCGAGGGGCGGTGGCTGCCCGGGTTCCGCCCCCGAGACGGAGCCGAGCGCGTGCGGAACTGCACCGCTCTCCCCCGGGAGTTCGTGGACCAGGTGGTTTTGCGAGTGGCGAGCCTGCTGCTGGGCGGAGAGCGGCCAGGAAGTCCTCCCAGCGGGGGTCCTCGGACCTGGAACCCCGGAGGTAACCGCTGCGTCAGGCAGGGCCTCCGCTCCTGGGGGCAGCGCTGGCCGCGTGTGAGAGAGCGCTGGCCGGCAGGCTGCAGCATGCCCCGGCTGCTTTCCGGAGGTCCCGCCGGCGGGCGGGGAGGCGGGCGGGTCTGAGTGACACTGGCCTTCACAAGCCTTCCCAGACCTCTGGCGGGAGGCCCGTACCCCCAGAGCACGGTTACTGGACCCGAACGTGGTGGGTTTGGCAGTTCGCTCGAGGCCCCAGACACAAGTCAGCGTGAGGAGGGAGGGCTTGGCCTGACCGCTCTCGCAGGAGGGTACCTGCTCCAGCCAGTGGCATCCACGGTGCGGGGTCCACGTGTGAGCCCCAGTCGTCTTCCCGCAGTTGCTCCCAGGGTCCCAGGTCCCGGGCTGCTGGGAAGGTCTCCCTGCTGCTCCTCTGCCCGGCAGGCATCTTGGCCAGCCACCAGGGGGCGCCGTGGGGCTGTCTGTCACCAGCCAGAGCCCTGCCTGAGGGTTAGGGACAGGAGAAAATCAAGGACCCCTCTCCCCCTCGGCCTGCCAGGACGGCCCCCGCAGGTAGGACAGGCCCGGAGGAGGGAGCCGTGGCTCCTCCAACCTCCTGCTCTTCCTCAGCCACGAGGTGGCCGCAGTGAAGGGTCTCCATCATTACATACACACACACACATATACACACACACACACACACGCACACACACACCACCACCACCACCACCCGTCTGCTGTCCTTGTGACGCAGCGCCCGTGGAGCGAGTCCCCTCTCCGGGCGTCGCCGCCCCTCCTGGGTCTGGTCAGGCCCCTGCAGCAGCTCAGGGTGCCACGGGTGTCCTGTGGGTTGGCACCCCCTCCTAGGTGTACCCGCTGAGGGCGCCCGGGTAGAGGAAGGCAGCTGGGTGGGCCCAGGGCCCCAGTGCGTCTGAGGACGGGAGTTTGGCCTTCGTTCCCGGGATGGCGCCTCCCTCGGGAGCCCTTCGGGGACCTGGCGGCCTCCTAGTGAGCGGACGGCCTGTCCCCGGCCCCGGTGGAAGGGGCTCTAGTTACCATCCCTCAGCCCCCCTCCCACAGGAGAGGTCTGGAGCCGGGCGCTGTGCTCTCCTGGTCCCTGGGTTAGTGAGCGCCTCCCTGCCCGCCCCAGGCCTGGGCGCCCCCCCTCCCTGTGCCTGCACTCTGTGGGACTTGGGGAGCTGCCTGGTGCAGGCTGCCGAGCGGCACGTGGGAGCTGCAGACCCGGTGGAGAGAGGGGCGAGGGCGGCGGCGGGGAGCTGTGGCCGGCTGCGTGAGGGTCAGCCGGGAGCTCGAGGGGCAGAGCCGGGGAGGGGGGTGGGCTTTCTGGGCCAGGGAAGGACTGGAGTCCGAGGAAGCTGGGTCTGTGCCCGTGACCGGGGTGTGATGGCCTCTCCCCTTCTCCACAGGGAGCCTGTCCCTGGCGGAGGTGGCGGGCGAGCTGGACCGGGAGACGCTGCGGCGGCTGAAGCGGGAGTGCGGCGGCCTGCAGACGCTGCTGCGGAACCACCACCAGGTGTTTGCCGGTGAGCCCGCCTCCCCGCTCGGTGGGGCTGTCTCCTCCCCAAAGCCAGCTGCCCCCTCCCCGGCCCTGCCCCCCAGGCCCCAGGTGCTCCTGTCACCCCCACCCCACGAGGCCCTGAGCTCCCTGCAGGAGGAGGCTGTGTCCGGAGGGGGCACACCACCTCCACCCCTCCTCCCGGGGTCTGCCCCCCCAGGCACCGTCTCGGGCAGAGTTGTCCGTTCGTGCTGCGCTGGGGCTGCAGGCCAGGGGATGGCCTCCGTCCTGCCCCCGGGACCGGGCGGAGGAGGCCGCCCGCCTCAGGCGACCCCACAGCAGCACAGGCCGGGGTCGCTCTGTGGGAAGGAGGTGACGGGTTGGTGTTGGCCCAGGGCTGCTGGCCACGCCAGGCCCAGCTGGTGCACGTGCTGGGCCTGAGGTCATGGTCTCCTGGTTACGTGCTGCCCTCGGCGGGGAGGAGCCGGAGGAGGCCGAGCTGACCGTCCTGCCCTGCCGCCTGGCGGCGCCCGGGCTCGCTCTGCGATTCACCCGCTCACCCCGGGAGGCCGCTTGCAGCCCTCTGTGTCCCACACGATTTTCGCTCCGTTTCGGGAACAGCGTCTTTTTCCCGTTAAGCACGTGTGCCTCCTGTGTGGTGGACGCAGGGCTGCTTTTACTTTTGAGAGCGAGCGCTGCTGAGTAGGAGACGAGTGGAGCGAGAGCAGGCAGCGTGCATCTGCAAGAGCTATGCTGAGCCGTGTGTGCGGGCTGCCAGCTGTGCTCTCCCCACCACGCGTGCAGGGCTGTGACTCGGAGGCTGTGGCAGGCGTGATGCTGGTGCCCACTCCTTCCCCTCACCCCCTGGCCGGTGCGCTGCCCAGCACACAGGACGCCGTGGCGGGACCAGGCAGCGGGGCCTGGTCGCTGCGCTTGCTGACCTCCCGCCGTGTCTTTCTCGTCCACCTGCAGTGCTCAACGGGCGAGTGCGCCTCCGAGACTGGAGGGAAGAGAAGCTGCAGGAGGAGCAGCAGCCGGAAGCCAAGCGCAGGCTGCTGTCCACGGCGTTCAAAACCCGCCTCTGCTGGTTCTTCTCCCACCACCCCGACGGCTGCGCGCTGCCTGCCGACCGCTGCCCCTTTGCCCACGGGCCTGGGGAGCTGCGCCCGCCCCCCGCGTCCGCGAGGAGGAAGCCGCTTCCGTGAGCCTCGGGCTGAGCGGCCCTGCCCGCTCCTCTGCCCGGTCCTCCTGCTGTGGGTCCAGGGGGCCCTGCAGTCCCAGGGCTGGCGGTGCTCAAGCTGCATGCCTTCCGCCTGCCATCCGCGTTCCGGGGGCATCACGCTCCGGGGACAGAAGCCGGAGAAGCCGAGGGCCCTGAGCCCCGCCCCCACCCGAGTCGGGCTGGTGTTAAATGAGGGGGCTGACAGACAGGGTCTCCAGCTTTGGGGCGTCAGGAGACGGAGAAGTGCTTGTGCCGGCTCTTGGGCATTGCCTGTGTGTGCCCGTGTGTGGAGGCGGGCGCACCCAGGGACCCTTGGGGACCAGCGGCCAGGGGGCCTCCCTCTCCTGCCCTGAAACCCCCACACCTCCCTCTCGGCGTCTCACCGAGCACGGGCGCTGGTTTTGGCTCCAGGGAAAGGCCACGGGTTTCTATTAAAGTATTTTTGCACAGACGCTCGTGGCCCTGGGCTTTTCCGTGGCACGTAGTGCGGGGTTCTTGGGGCTTTCGGAGTAACAGGGTTGACCTCCCTCCCCCGAGAGGCCCCGGCACCCCGCCCCACCCAAAGGTCACGGCCAGCTCCTCGCGGCACTGCCTCCCGTGGTGTGCGTGGCCCGTGGATGCTCACCTGCCTGGCTGTGGTCTGACCCCACGGCTCCTGTGGGAGGGGGGCCGTGCGCTCCCCACAGGGGTGGAGGGGACTGAGCCCGGCACCATTTGTCTTTCAGTCTGAGGCCGCCGTCCCGTTGTCTTCTGGCCTTGTTGCTCCTTTTTCTTAGAGAGAGAGAGAAGGATACGGTGTCCACCTCCACATTCCTGGGCTGCTGCTGCCCTGTCCGGACCAGAGCCCGGGCCCGGGACCGTGGTGGATCCCACGATGCTCTCACCTGTGCGCTCCCCGGGGGACCTGCAGCCTCCGCTGCTTCTGACGAGAAGTCTGTCCCGACTGGCATTGCTGTGCCCCTGTCCGCAGTGCGAGCTCTTCCTCTGGCTGATTTCAAAACCTTCACCGTTAGTTAGCATTCCGCACTTTGTCTGTTGTTTTTTAAAAGTAACTTATGTTTGTAATAATGTTCTTACTGATTTCAGAGAAGAAGAGAGATGGAAACATCAGTGAAAATCACCCATCAGCTGCCTCCCACCGGGGATCGAGCCCACAACCCCAGGCATGCGCCCCTGACCAGAATCCAACCTGGGACCCTTCAGTCTGCAGACTGACACTCTATCCACTGAGCCACACGGGCTAGGGCTAGTATTCAGCAGTTTTGTGTAAGAGCCTAGCTGTGTTTTTGGTTTGGGTTTTTTTTATTTGTTTTTTTTACTTGCTTGGGGTTTGCTAACCTTGGAAGTCCCTGGGTTGCTGTTTTTTTTTATCCAATTTAGAAAAATCAGCCACTATTCCATCAATGTTTTTTCCTGTTCTATTCTCTCTCTGCCCCCAGTTATGTGTATACTAGAGGCCCTGTGCATCGGGGGGTCCCTAGGCCTGGCCTGCAGGGATCCGGCCCAAACCCCCTCTCTGAGGGGGTCCTGGGTTGTAAGAGGATGCAGGCCAGGCTGAGGGACCCCACTGGGGAGGGACCTCGGGAGGGTTCTGGGGCGTGTCCAGCCCATTACCCAGTCTTGATCGCCCAGTCTCTCGATTGCATCTCATTTCCTTGTTTCTGCATGTGGCCAGATTTTGTCGGTGGTGTATGTTGGTGTCACATGCTGGGAACTGTGGGCGACGTGCAGAAATTTTAAATTCTCTTTCTGTGCAGGGAGCGGAGTTTCACTTGGTGCTCATTTATCTATCGGTGAGCCGCTGTGATTGGACGGAGGCCTGCAGGGGGCATTGGTCAGCAGATCTGTTCTGTCCTAATTCCAGTGCTTAGTCCACGGCCCTGCAGTCCTGGGCCAGGTCCCCCTCAGGTGGGCTCCGCGGTTTTATGGGGAGCCAGGGTGCGGCCCAGCCCCCTAACTGGGCAGGACTTGAATTCCAGACCGTCTCCCCGTGGCTTCAGGCTCTGCTCCAAAACACCGGGACATTGAGGGGCGTCCTGGTGAGGCAGGATCCGAGGGGGGCGTTACGAAGCCTGCGTGCACCCGCCCTTGGCTGCTGCCTTCCTTGGCACGGTCCAGGGTGCCAGCCGCTGGCTCTGGCGCCGGAAATGTGGCTGCTGCCACCGGGGGCCTGATGTTGAACCTCCTCGCACCAATTTAAATGTCAGTGGCCACCTGTGGCTGGTGCCAACACCGGGAGCCAGTCGTGCCAAGGCACGGGGTGAGTTCGTTCAATGCTGACCCCATAGAGCAGGCTTGTTTTTAAGTTGGTATTTACTGTATACGTCACAAACCCTCTAAATACCCGAACGGCCCTGGGCTGAAGAGGGGCCTCGGCCCTGGGCTGACAGTGGACAGAGGCTCCAGGTCGCTGCTGCTCGGAGTCTCAGCCTCCTCTGGGAGTTGGTTCGGAACTCAGAGTTTCAGGGCCACCCAGGACCTGCCAGTCACCATCACTGACGTAGGATCCGGCAGGCTGAGTGTCCCCGGCCCTCAGGTGTGTGTGTGTGTGTGTGTGTGTGTGGAGGCTGAGGGTCCCTGCCCTCAGGTGGGTGTGTGTGTGGAGGCCGAGGGTCCCTGCCCTCAGGTGGGTGTGGAGGCCGAGGTCTCCGGTGCAGTCAGGAAGGAGAGGAACAGGAAGCTCACTCGCCCTCAGCTGCTGGGCTGTCACCTCTGGTCCTCATGCCCAGGAGAGGGGTCCTCTCCCTCCCTCCTTCTCTCCCTCCCTCTCTTTCCCCATGAGCAATCTGACACACGGAGGGTAAGGCACTCCCAGGCCACACAGCGAAGGGCAGCACCTGAGCGGGGGCCCCGGGGGTGTCAGAGCTCCGGGTGGGCCGCCTGCTGGACACGGGGGGCCAGGCTGCAGGAAGGACCGGGAGTGGGCGGCCCCGGCGTCTCCTCAGTCCAGGCACCCCAGGAGGAGCCGTTGACCCTGATCCTCGGTCTCCAGCCTCCATTCTGCTGAGAGCCCCACGCCGCCCCACCCCCGGCAGGGGAGCCAGGACCGTGCAGAGCCAGCGGCCTCAGCCAGGGCACCGCGCCACGCGCAGCGGCTTAACCTGACTTAACCTCCGGTCCTGGGCTCTGTGGTCCTCCCCCGCCCCCCGCCCTCTCCCCCCACACCAGCCTGGGGTTCTCTGCCCAGGGCGGGGGGCCCGCCTGCTGGGCCTGCGGGGCGGGTTGGAGCCCGGGGCGCTGTGCTTGGCAGGGAGAGGCAGGAATAAAACAGCCCAGCTCCCTTCCCTCCGAAGGAAAACACGGCGTGGCCAGCCCGGCGTCGGGCTCGGGGGCCTGCCGCTGGGTGGGCGGAGGGGTCAGCCCGGGGCTGGCAGGACCAGACCTGTGACCACGCCCACTTCCAGGCCTGGCCCAGCCTGGGGGCCCCCTCCCCCAGCACTATCCCCCCCTCTCCTTTCCCCGCCTCCTCCCTCCTGCCCGTGGAGCTGCCTTCCCCGGCACCGCTGCCTGCCCCGTGCCCAGCACAGCAGGTTGGCCGCGCCCGGCTCCCTGCAGGCGGGCTCTGAGGGTGGTCACGGGACGGTCACCGGCAGCACGTCCGTCCAGCGAGCCGGCCCCGAGGGGGACTGGCTGGCTGCCTCCTGCTCCACTGCCCCCCGTGGGCTCGGACGCTCCCCCTCCCTCCGTTCTTGGCTGAGGCTGGAGTTGGCGTCTGCTACTTCCATCCCACACGCTTGTCTGCGGGATGAGGCCCCTGCCCGCCCCCCCAGCCTGGAGGCGGGCCCAGGGCCAGGGCTGAGCCCCGGTGGCCACAGGGTCCTTCACCCCTCCCCCCCACACTGTCCCCAGGGATGGGCCCACTCGGAGGCAGAGCCCCAATGCCCCTGGGAAGCGGGGGGCATGGACTCGATCCCCAGGCTCTCGCTCAGGGACCCGCTGAGTGTGCGGGGGGGGGGGGGCTGAGGCCGCTCTGGGGGGTGAGGGTGTCAGTGGGGGCTGGGGCTCCCAGCTGCAGTGACGGGGCGGAGCCAGCCCCAGCCTCGGTGTGCTGGCCTGTGTAAGGGGAACAGGAAGCGCTGAGTCCCGGGCCCACCATCCCTTTGGGACCCGTTTCCCTCCAGCCCAGCACGGCCCCGCCCCCTGTGCCCCCTCTCACCGCCCCCCCACCTACCGCCACGCTGAAGGCCCGGCTGCTGGTGGACCCACGGGTCCAGCCACCACCCTGAGCAGCTCAGAGCAGCGGGGTTTCCATGGAAACTAGAAAAGGAGCAGGAAAATCGGATTTGTAATCAGAACTCCCCTGAGCAAGAGGAGAAGCCGTGAGCATGCACCCCAAAGCAGCCCTTCGCTCCTGGGTCTCTCCCCAGTCCTGCCCCCCCTCTCCCCGGAGAAGGAGCTGCAGGCGGGGGTGGGGGGCAGGGGAGGGGCGCCTGGCAGCGAGCCTGGTCTCTTGGTGCCCCCGGTGACTCTGTTAGCAGCACAGCGCGGGCCAGGCTGTGACCGGGCCGCCGGGCCCAGCGACACAGCTGTGGGCAGGCCTTGGCGAGGTCCCGGTTACAGGCGGGGCCCGGGACGGGGTTCTGGCCACGGATGTAGAAGGTGCTCGGACAGGGCACGGGGGGCCCTGGTGCCCCCTGAGGCCAGGGCCTTGGTGCTGGCTGGTTGGCTGGGGCGGGAGCACCCCCGGGAAGCTCTGACCCGCACAGCTCCCCTCTGCGGGCTCCTGTGAGCCAGGGGGCCCACCTCAGGGCGGAGGGTGGCGGCCCAGGGACCTCTGGCCGGGACACAGGAACGTCCTGTGATGGGCAGCCTGTTCCCCCCTCACAGGGGACAGAGCAGCCTGCCCTGTGCCCTTCCTGCCCGCCAGCACCTCCCTGCGCGCCCGCCTCTGCCACGCTGGCTCACCGGTGCACACGCCCCTCCCCGGTGAGGGTCTGGTGGCAAACCGCCCCGGCCAGCAGCCTGCCCGGCCTGCCGCTCCCTCAGCGAGTTCCCGGGCCTGCCGGCCCCCGGGGCACGGAGCCGTTAGAGGAAAACCGGGCGGGACAGCACGCGGATTTTAACACCAGGACATGCACGGACGCCGTGACTTGGGGACGGGATTATGGATGCCCGTCCCTCAAAACCACCCTCAGGAGGACGGACCAGGAAGTGAGAGAGGAGGAGGATCCCTGGGCGGGCTGCCCAGTGGTTAGAGCGTCCGCCATGCACCCCAGGGTCACAGGCCGACTCCCGGTCAAGGGCACATACCAGGTGGCAGGTTCAACCCCCGGCCCTGGCTTGGGGTGCCGGCGGGGGACCCTCAATCGGTGTCTCCCTCCCCGAGGTTTCTCTCCACCCGCCCCTCTCTCCAGGCAGCAGAGAGCCTCCCTCCGGTGAGGCTGAACCAGGAGAGCGGCCGGAGCTCGGAGCCGTGCGTGTCCCTGGCAGCCTGCTTTCCCGTTAGGGGACCGTCCGCTCGCCGAGGAGCCCGGGGTCGGGGTGGCGTGGCGCTGGAAGCCGAACGTGGTCTCACTGACAGGAAGCCGTGGACAGGAGGCCGGGAAGGCTGGTCAGCAACCTGAATGGCTCTGACCACTCCCTCTGGTGGGGACACTGTCAGCTGAAGCCTGAAGCAGCCTCCACCTCTGATCGTCTCCTGTAAATTTCTGTGATTGGCATTTCCTGCCTGAAGGCTATGGGTGAGTCCCAGAGTCTCAGTAGAAGGGAGAGCAAGGCCAGAGCAAGGGGAGTCTTCTCACTAGAGGAGGGCTCCCGCCCGGCCCCCCAATATTCCCAAATTAAGACTTTTCTAGTCTCTCTTTTCATTTGTGTGCGGCCTCCTCCAGAACCCGGACCCTGAACGGGAACCCTGAACCCCGCGGGATGTGAGAGGGGCTCCCACACTAGAATAAACGTGTGAGGGAGAGAGAGGGGGCTGCTGTGGCACCTCTCCTCCCACTACCCATCCCCACACCCCGCCTCCTCCCTCCACCGAGGACCAGGGAGTCCCTGTGCTGGGGCTGCTCGGTCCCGGGCGGGGCCTCTAGTGACATCTGCCGCCGTGTGACCTGTGACCGCCGCCCGCTCTGCCAGCAGCCCTTTCCCCTGATCTGGAACCCTGAGCAACGGGACAGGGGCACGGCTGTCACCCGTCCATCACCAGGGAAGGCAGCCTCAGAACAGTGGCCCGGTCAGTGTGCACTGGGCGCCCGGACGTCTGCTTTAATTCCTGTATGGCCAGCGGTGGCTGAGGGCGGCCCCCTGACCCTGGGGCGGCTCTGCCCTCCCCCACGTCGGGGCGCAGGAAGAGGGGGCCGAGGAGAGCGGCACTTGCAGGGGATGCGGGGTGTCCCAGGTTAGGAACCCCTGTGCGAGCTGGGAGGCTGCCCTCCGTGGGCCTCGAGGGCACACAGGCAGGTCCTGGGTCCTCCAGCTCAGGGCTCCCAGTCCCCCAATGTCAACAGCTACGGGGTCCCCACCCTCAAGGAAGACTCAGCCCGGGAGGCGTGGCCGCCAGGAAGGGAGCTCGGGGGTCACACACAGGTCGTGAGTCACACACAGGTCAGGGTCTGCCCCACGGGTGGGCGCCACACTGGGCAGCACCTCCCGGCTCTGCGGGGAGGGGGCCGGGGAGTGGGTCAGGGCTGTGGCGGGGACCCTGGGCTGGGCGCCTGCGTATCTGGGTGCCCGGGGACAGCGAGGGGGGCAGTCTCCTCGGCTCCTCGGCAGCGAGCCCCACATGTGCTGCAGAGCCAGCCCCTCGGAGGACGTGGCAGCAGGCTCCCTCCCTGCGGCCCCCGCCCCCCACTCTCCCCCGCGGTGACCCCAGCTCCGGGCCACGCCAGCAGCAGCCGGGCTGGAGCGGCCTCTCCCGCTCCACGAGGCAGCACGGCCGCTGGCCGGGGCGGCAGGGCGTGCCTGGAGCTGCTCTCGGCCTGGCTGGGCGGGGAGAGGGATTTCCAAGAACCAAGTTGGATTCAGGAATCTCTGCCTTGAAAACGCTCTCCCCCCTCCTCCCCTCCCCCCGGCCCTTGCCAACGCGGCTTCTACCCCCGCCAGCAGCGGCTGCTGCTGCTGCTGGGCAGAGTGGACAGCCGCGGGGTCCTGACCCGGTTGGGGGGGCTGGGGAGCAGGGCTCCGGGGGACAGTGCCCACCAGCTCCTGGCAGCGGGTGCCCTGGGCCATTTAACTGGAGCTCCCACCTGCAGAGGAGGGGGGACCCTCACCTCAAAGGACACAGGGGAGCCCTGGGTGCAGGCACACCTGCTCACCCGCCTCGAACCACGGCCCGGACAGGGCTCTGGGGCCTGGGGCAGCCGGCCTGTCCAGAGGGGAGGCCGTGGCAGGGACGGCTGCTCCAGGCTCAGTGCGTTCTGCCTGGCCCTGCACGCAGGTGGCTCTGCCCTGCTCTCCCTGCAGCAGCAGCCCCTAAACCCCGTTTTCCGTCTGTGCTGCGCTCCCCGGGGTCCGGGTGCCCTCGCCGGGAGAGGGAAGGCAAAGGCGGGGCACAGCGGGAGGGATGAGCCAGGGAGAGACAGGAGCAGCCATCACAGGGCCCCACGCAGGCACCCACCTGCCAGGTCAGAGCCAGCCCCCCGGTGGGTGCGGTGAGAGCCCGCTGCCCCAGGTGACCTGGCTGACCCTGGACCCCAGAGCCAGGTCCCCAGAGAGCCAGCCGGACGACGACGGTGTGGCTCCGCCCGTGGAGGACGGTGGCTGGTGCGGTCGCCCTGAGGAGTCGCCAGCAGTGCCGAGACCCTGGGGACCCCTCTCCTCGGGGCCTCAGTTTCCCCACCCGTGGAGCACCCTCGGAGCTCCAGCGGGGAGGGCGGGCGAGCTGGTGAGCGCCAGGGTGCAGGAGAGCAGGCCGGGCGGGGAGGGGGCATGGAAGCACCCGGGGTCGGGGGGAGGACTCCAGGAATGCTCCCTTGAGGGGGTCAGACCGCGGGTGCTCACCCCCGTGGGCCCCTGCCCTTCCCTGCTCGGCTGGGAGGCGCTGAAGACAGACCCCACGCACTGAGGATGGCGAGGCTGAAAGGAAGGTCTAGGTCCCCACCAAAGGGCATCCACCTGGCCCAGCCTCCTGGTTCTGTTTCCTGCGGTGGTTGGCGGCTGTCCCCGACCCCACGTGGCTCTGCCGGACGCAGGCCCCGGGGGAGGGGCCGGAGGGGAAGGAGGACGGGAGTCCCAGCTGGAGAGGCTGCCTCGGCAGGTCTGGTTAAAGCGTTTCCTGTTCGGTGCGGGGTCCTGTCAGCACAGGGCCGGCCAATATCGCCAATACCGGGGGCGGGGGGATGGGGGAGGCCTCAGGCAGATTGCACAGCCGTGAGGAGGAAGGGAGGAAGTGGCGTGGGTGACCCCAGGCCAGCGCGTCCCCCCTCACTTGGCTGTAAGGGAGACATTCCTTGGATGCCCAGGCTCCCTGGAGCGGAGCAGAGTAATCGAAACGGCCTTCCATCTGCTGCTGGAGAAATGGAATTATTAGGTGAAAACTTCTCCATAAAGAAAATTAGGTCCAGCTGGTGGATCTGGAAGATTTTTTTACCCAAAATCCTGCCAGCGGCACCCGAACTCCGAAGAGGAGGAAATAACCCTCAGCTCATTCTGTGAGGCCCGCACTACCCCAATCCCACACCCAGGACGTGACAAGAAAAAAAACACAGAACCATGTCTCCTAGGAGCAGACGTACACAGCTTTGAGGTAAAACTTTAGCAAACTGAAACCAGTACTATGTATACACGACCAGATCCACTGAGGAGCCAGAGCTATCTCAGAATGCAAGGTTGGTTTAACACCAAAGGAACAATCAGGGCCATCTGCCACTTTAAGAAGCTGAACATATAGCCGAAAC
Organism: Lasiurus borealis; assembly: GCA_004026805.1. Taxonomy (NCBI): domain Eukaryota; kingdom Metazoa; phylum Chordata; class Mammalia; order Chiroptera; family Vespertilionidae; genus Lasiurus; species Lasiurus borealis. The sequence goes on along the minus strand of PVJN01042269.1, from coordinate 4,866 downwards.
CAGTGTTGCTCAGTGGATAGAGCGTCGGCCTGCAGGCTGAAAGGTCCCAGGTTCGATTCCGGTCAAGGACATGTACCTTGGTGGCGGGCACATCCCCAGTAGGAGGTGTGCAAGAGGCAGCTGATCCATGTCTCTCATCGATGTTTCTAACTTGCTATCCCTCTCCCTTCCTCTCTGTAAAAAAAAATCAATAAAATATATTTTTTTAAAAAAAGAAGCTGAACATATAAAACCACACGATCCTCTCAGAGGAAAAAGGAAAAAAACCACAAAAACACTTTGACGCCATCCAACGTCCATGTTTACAAACGCTCTCACTCAGCTCCCCACGACCGGAGGACTTCCTGCCGCGGACGAAGGCACCTACGAAGCCCCTGCTTACGTCACACACAGCAGAGTGAGGGCAAGGCCTCAGAAACAGGCCAGGCCAGGGGTGCCCCCACCCGGGTTCATTCAGGTCACGCTGGAGGCTCAGCGGGGCAGGAGGAGAAAAAAGGGGAGAGAGGCCTGCAGCCGGAGGTGAAGTGAGGATGTCTCTCTCTCTCTCTCTCTCTCTCTCTCCATATATATATATATATATATATATATATATATATATATATATTATTGATTTTTTACAGAAGGAAGGGAGAGGGACAGAGAGCCAGAAACATCAATGAGAGAGAGACATGGATCAGCCACCTCTTGCAACGCCCCCTACTGGGGATGTGCCCGCCACCAAGATACGTGCGCTTGACCGGAATCAAACCTGGGACCTTTCAGTCCGCAGGCCAACGCTCTATCCACTGAGCCACACCGGTTCCGGCAAGGCTGTCTTGATTCACCCCCACAGACCGGCCGGCTCCCAGGAACCCTGATGGGGTCTGCAGAGAGCGGCTGGAACCGTGGCCCCTAGTACCGTATCCCCAGCCCTGGCTGCATGGAGTGGGGGGGAGCGTGCACTTCCCCCACCAGCATCCTCCCCAGGGTTTCCTCATCCCCTCCCCCCTCCCCGGGCACACACACGGGCCTTCTCCCCCGCGGGCAGCGCGCCTGGGTGCCGGTGTTGCTCTCTGCCCTCGTCCACCCCATGCACAGTGGGGTCACCCGCTCCTACCCGCGGCCAGACCTCGGAGCAGCCCGGTGGGGTCCCAGCTGCCGGCCGGTGGTGGCTCCCCCTGGAGGCCGGCATGAGGGACCGTATTGCCGCGTCTGAGCTGTGTTCTCCCGAACCCGGCCTTTTAGGCCAATGAAGCGGATTCTCCGTTCCGCTGCCCTCTGCCCGACTCCTGTGTCTGCTGGCTCCGGGCGCGGCAGGCAGAGACGATGACGGGTGAAAATGCCCTCACCCCCTCAGAAGGCCCTCACCGGGGTGCAGTGGGGCGGAGCTCTGAGGGCCCTCCTTTAGCAGATGGGGAAACTGAGGCACAGAGAGATGGACGCATGAATGGCTGGAGAGACAGCACCCCACAGGCCGGGCCTTTCGGGTGAGCTTCAGGAGGAGTTGGGGTGCCCACCGGGAGGTTGAGGGGCAGTATCGGGGAGAGGGCAGGGGCCCAGTCTCTGTCCCTGCCCACCCTGTCCCCTGGAAAGGCACGGAGTCTTGATTTTTCTTGTGTTTTTTTTTTACAGAAAGTGGAAGGGAGGGAAAGAAGGAGCAGAGAGAGCAGCATCAATGTGAGAGAGAGACACACTGACCGGTTGCCTCCTGCACACACCCCGACCCGGGCCGGGGCCGGGCCTACAACCCAGGTGCCTGCCCTTGGCCGGGAAGTGAACCCAGACTCTTCTGCCCGCGAGTCCCCGCTCTAACCACTGAGCCACCGGCCAGGGCGAAGGAGTCTTGTTGAGGGTCTGGTGGGCTTTGAACACGTCCTCTCTCCCGGCGAGGCCTGGAGTGCGGAGAGGAAGTGCCGGGGACCTGGGCACCCATCTGAGCCTGCTCCCTGTGACCCCGGGGGTGACCTGCGGTCCCCAGCCACCCCCTCTCCCCCCCAGCAGCCCAGCCTCTGGCCGCTCAGGGCTGCCACGCGGCCGGAATGCAGCGCGGTGCCGCCATCTGGAGAAACCCTCTCCCGGCTGGCGCTGTGCTCAGCGGGCGGCCGCTGGCCGGCTTCCCCCGCTGACAGGTGCTCGGGGAGGGACGGTGGCCACCGGCCTGGCGCCCGCTCCGGCCACGTCCAGGCTGCGGGCTCTCCCGGCACAGTCCTCCCCTCCCCCGGGGCCCTGGTGAGGCTCCGCTCCGCTCAGCAGGCACCGACACCCCAGGGGCAGACTTGGCTTCTGCCCCCAGGGATCGCTCGGTCAGTGGGGGAGTTGGGGGGCAGGTAAGAAAGCGATGTTGGCCGAAACCAGTGTGGCTCAGTGGGCAGAGCGTCGGCCTGCGGACTGAAAGGTCCCAGGTTCGATTCTGGTCAGGGGCATGTACCTTGGTGGCGGGCACATCCCCAGTGGGGGGCATGCAGAAGGCAGCTGATCGATGTTCCTTCCTCTCTCATGGATGTTTCTAACTAATTCCTTCCCTCTCTGTAAAAAATCAATAAAATATATTTTAAAAAAAGAAAGAAAGGAAGGAGGGAAGGAAAAAAAGAAAGAAAGAAAGAAAGAAAGAAAGAAAGAAAGAAAGCGAGCAATGGTTGTAAGGATCCACTCTCCCTCCTTCTGACGCACAGGAAGCGGGTGAAGGCCACGTGCTTTCTAGACAGGAAGCAGTTAGACGAGCTCAGGAAACTGCCCAAGGGCACTGAGCTGAGAGGGGAGCGGGTTGACCCTGGACGCCTGACCCCAATCTGTCGGCTTGCGTTTCACCGTGCTCTCTCTGTGGCGGGGAGCTGCCCGCCCAGGCCTGGCACCCGGGAGCCTGCGGGAGCAGGGAGCACCCAGCCTGTGTTGAGGGGTGGACAGGAGCTGGCCAGGGCAGTCCCAGGTCAGGCCGGGGGCCAGGGCTTCCTTTGCGATTCCATGTGGGGAAGGGTAGGAGCTCTGACCCGTGCCCGAACCGGCTGCTTTCCGTGCAACTGGTGGTGGAACCACTGGAGCCCAGGCCCACCGTGGCCTCCGGGCCAGAGACCCGAACCCTGAGCCCCCAAATATGGGGAGTCCAGGGAGGCTGCTCTCCTGGTCTCGGGCTCGCGAGGGATTCCAGGACCAACCACAGGGGAGACATTCACCCTCCCCAGCTGCACATGCCGAAAGGAAGCTCAGGCGGTCGAGGTGCGCTGACCAGTGAGCTGTGGACTCCATGCTCACCCCGCTTCCCTCTGCTCCTCCGTCTGCCCACGTTCGCGCCCACGTTGGGGGCCTTCTGGGCGCCAGGAGACGGTCTGCCTGGCCCCTGGCCCCTCCCTCGAGGGCTCTTCCTGGGTCCTGGAAAAGCTCCAAAGCTGATCGGCGCCTGGGGGTGCCGGGGGGGGGGAGGTCCCCGAAATGCTACTCAGGAGCCCACGGCAAGTGCCGACACCGAGAGCCAGAGTCTGAGACGTCTATAGCATTTCTCAGGCAGCTGGGCGCACCAGCTCGGGTGCCCCACGGGACGCACCGGGTCCCACACACAGTAGGACCGCGTTTCTGCCTGAGGCGGATGGTTCTTCCCACAGACAGTTTGACAGGGGGTGAGGGCAGGCAGGGGGGCTTCCTGGGGGAGGTGTCCTGAGGTGGCATGAGCTTCCACTCACCTCCACGCAGGCCGGGCGGGACGGAGGCAGAGAGCTGCCACGTGTGAGCCGGCGCTCTGGGCCTGCAGGAAGACGCATTCCATTCCAGGCACAGGAATGCTCGGCTCAGCAAATGCTGCTGGAGGAGGTCAGCGGGGCGCCGGTGGAATCTCAACTATCCCCACCCCCCCCCCCCCGCCCCAGCTTCAGAGGTTTGTGCTCCCCCTGGGGGCTGGGCGGTGGTTCCCCAGGCACCGGGCAGAGGTCAGCAGGGGAGGGGAAGGGGATGGGGAGGGGAAGGGGAGAGAGAGGAGGAGGGGGCTGCAGCCAGGCTCACGGCAGAACACACGTGGTGTCTTGGCTCTGCCCCTGCCTCCCCGTGGCTGCCCCTGTGGGAGGGGGTGGGGAGGGTTGCAGGACTGACGGGGGTGCACATCAGCGTGGCGGTTTTGCCAGCCTGGCGAAATGTTAGGTCGCATGGTCCCCGAGCCCAAGATGTGCCTTTCCCCTGTATTTGGGGGTTACTCTCTCTCAGCATGGCCGTGTAGCTTTTGGCGTACATGCCTTTGGTTACATTTATTCTTCGGGATGTTTTGTTTGTTCTGATGCTATTGTGGAATTCTTTTTAAAATATATTTTATTGATTTTTTACAGAGAGGAAGGGAGAGGGATAGAGAGAGACATCGATCAGCCGCCTCCTGCATGCCCCCTACTGGGGATGTGCCTGCAACCAGGATACAAGCCCTTGACCGGAATCAAACCTGGACCACTCAGTCCACAGGCCGACGCTCTATCCGATGAGCCACACCGGTCTCGGCAGTGTGGAATTTTCTTAATTCTTACCTTGGGCCTGTCTGGGGCTAGTGTATGACCTTGGGGTTGACCCTGGCTAGTGTCTGACCTTGGGGGCTGTCTGAGGTTAGTGTCTGAGAATACGGCTCAGTTTGGGTGTGGATCCTGTACCCCACCTCTTTGCCCATATGGATCAGTCCTGGGCCCTGAGCTGGGGTAGGGGGGGGAAGGGGAGCTACCCAGCCAGGAAGACGTTTCTCTCTCTGGCTCCCTCTACTTTCCCTGCACAGCTCCCCCGCCCTCCCAAACCTCTGGGACCACTCCAGTGTGGCACCAGCACAGGGAGGACAAGGCACAGGTGAGGGGCGCCGCCTCCCAGGGGCAGACCCGCCCGCCAGGGTCTCAGCCGCTCCTGAGTCAGCGCCTGACGCGCCCGCGGAGG
>PVJN01042268.1:0-18333 GCA_004026805.1 Lasiurus borealis | reverse complement strand
TTTAAGAGGCGTGTTGACCTTCCCTCCTCAACCAAACCAGAAACGAGCCTGGGAGTCAGGTCGTCTCTCTCACGCCTCCCAGTGACTCATGGCCCTCGGCACAGAGGTGGCGCCCGCACAGTGTCCAGCACACAGTAGGTACTCATGTGTTTCTGGAAGGGTGAGTACATGCTGTGGCCATCAGCTGGCACTTAGCACATTCCTCTCTTCTCAGAAAGGAGAAATAACAAGCTCTGTGGTGTGTTTTTTTTACAATTTAGTTTTTGTTAATTCTCACCCGAGGATATTTTTTTCCATTGATTTTCAGAGAGAGTGGAAAGGAGGGGGAGAGACACACAGAGAGAAACATGGATGTGAGAGAGACACATCATTTGGTGGCCTACCACAGGTGCCTCAAACTAGGGCAGGGGATCAAGCTTGTAAATAAGGTACATGGCCTTGACTGGAATAGAACCCGCAATCCTTCAGTCCTCAGGCCAATGCCCTATCCATTGAGCTAAACCGGCTAGGGCCAAAAGCTCTGATTTTTAAGACTGAGGCTTCTCCCAGCTGCGTCTACCTGAGTCAAACGTGATATCACCACCAAATCCCCAGGACATCACCTAGGATTTTCCTTCATCCCCACCTTAACTAACTGGAACTTGTATTTAGCTAATAGGATGCTTCCTATTTTATCTTTACAAAAATTCAGAATTGATACTATATAAAAATCATTTAAAGAACAAAGAAACATGTGTTTATGGTCTATGTGGTAGGCACAATAAAAGTTACAATCACACCTTTCGAACTCTAACTATCTCCATTCCCTCGTACCCCCGAACCTTCCTTTCTCTCCTAGTGGATTAGATCCTACCTGGCTCCACCCCCAGCCATTTCTTTTCAACAATATCCTCCACTCCCTTCCTTCTTGAACTTTGCAACTGCCCAGGAAAAGATCACCACTGTGTCAGTTTTCATCTTTCCATTGTAATGTGTGTATTAAATATTCTCTGAGGCTAGAAACTGAAGGAAAACCACACACATATGATCATGACAAATCCATGCTTGCCGGCCCCAGTTGGGTTCTTGATCGTCTTGCACCATCTTTTTTTTTTTTAATATATTTTATTGATTTTTTACAGAGAGGAAGGGAGAGAGAGTTAGAAACATTGATCAGTTGCCTCCTGCACAACCCCTAATGGGGATGTGCCCACAACCACGGTAGGTGCCCTGGACCAGAATTGAACCTTCAGTCTGCAGGCTGACGCTCTACCCACTGAGCCAAACCAGTTTCGACTTGCACCATCTTCTGACATTATTTTGTAACTCGTGTATTAACTGCACTCCTATTGGGAGCCAGGGACTGTGCTGTCCCGGCGTTTATCCGTGGTTAGCTCCTCCCACAGTCCTCTCTGCAGTGCATTCACCATGGACTTGACCTCACACAGCTACCTCACCCTCCCCTGTGCTCAGGAGACTGCCCACTAAGTTGAAGAAACATATATACCCAAAATTATATATATAATGGGGTTTTGGTGGAAACCAGTAATCCTACATTCTATCTAAAAATTAAAGAAGCATCTGATTCTGGAAAAGATAAATTCTAAGGGTTAGGAGAAGGTCATCTGTCAATCTCTCCCTTGTCAAGAACAGTACTTTCTTGGGAGGGGAGAGGTAGAAGAAGGTAAAGGGCAGATCCATGGTGATGGAAGGAGACTTGACTTGGGTTGGCAAACCCACAATACAAGACACAGATGCTACACCTTGCTTCTTTTCTGTTTGTGTGACTATCTACATACAGCGTACAGTTTATTAGATATGTTACATATGCATATTAGGTATGCATAATATATACTCATTAATAATAGAATACGTTCTATATAATATCACATATAGTTATAACATATTAAAGATGTTTATTTACGAGGTCCTCCGCAGCTTCCTCTCCCCAATTCCTGGGCCTGGCCCTCACCGTCCACCTCTGCTTCTCTCTCCTCTCCCATCTTCCTGCAGGCCCAGAGGAGAGGACGGTCCCAGCGAAGGTGGGACCTGGTCCCCAATGTCCTCCACTCGCCATACATCACTGTCTCCCATCCATCCCACCCCTGCTCTCCACTGGCTCAGCCTGCACACATGAAGGCATCTCACCCCTCTCTCCTGCCTTTGTACCCTTTCCCCTCGGCTTTAGCATCTTTCTGACTCATCATCCACGTTTTTCCTGTCCCTGTTTGCGACCCTCCACTTCTTCCTCTCACCGACACCACCTCTGCTTCGCCTCACTGACACGAGGTGGGGACTCCAGGGGCTCCCGAACCTTGATTGACAGGTTCAGGCCAAGTCATCAGTCTCGTGTCTCCATGAGCAGCTCCATGACCGTCTCTTGGCCAATGACCCCGCAGCAGGGAGCCCCACATCCCACCCGGTCCCCGATCCTCGCCAGCTCCATACCACCCCTGCAGGCCTCACACTGCTGCATAGCTGGGGTGTGTGGCTCCCCCCTTCTCACCGGCCTGCCTCTCTCTGGCCCCTGGAGACGCAGCCCTCCCACCAGGGTCTTCCTCCAGCCGTGCTCCCCACCAAGGCCGCAGCTCCGCCTCTCCTCGGACCGGTGACCTCACCTGCAGCCCGGCCCAGAGTCACTGCTCCAAAATGCAAAGGCAACGCTGAGGCATCACAGGGAGGGCGATCCTTTCTGTGGCTGCCCCCAGGGGCGCAGTGTGCTTTCGGCTTCGTGAAAATAAATAAGTGGAGCTTTGAAAACTGCATTCCACAGGACAGTGTCAAGCCCAAATAAATCATGAAGTCATTAGTAAAATATCAACTGAGTTCAGAAAGGGGAAATGCAAATGAAATCCTACTAGGAATGCATACAGACTTTCATCTTTGATACTCTCTCATTTAAAACTGGCTGGTTTCTCCCCCAAACAAACAAACAAACAAAAACAAAAAACACAACGTTTGGTAAAGAAAACCAGTGGTTAGTGATATGTCATTTCATCAAACGTCTGGATGTATCTTTATAGATATTGCTTCCAGGGAGACCTCTCCAATCACCCTCTTGTATTTTAACCATCGATAACCCTACCACCAACTTGGCCCATGTAAGAATAAAACGTTTGAAAAACGCTCTACTGTGTTTAACACCTTACTGAGGTTGGACTCGCGAAGCAAGCGGTAGGGGTTCTGGCTGATGAGGCCCTTGGAATTAATGTCACTACAGCCCTTCTCTTCTAAGAAGTGCTCAACACAGTTATAACACATTAACTGCAAAGCCAGGCTGCAGGCCAGCGTGTGTAGGATAGCACGATCCCATGTTTGAAAGAAAATAAGAGAGACATGTTTGCAGGAAAACATCGGAAGGATGTAAAACAGAACGTTACCAGGGGCTGTCCCTGGTTGGACCAATGAGTTAGGTTGGCGTGGTTTATTTTTACCCCCAGCCCAAATCACCATGTTGCACTTATATATATACTTCCCCCCCAAATTCTTCAAACAACCAATAAGCCGAGATGCATTCCGCAGACTTCAGAGTCTGATATACCCTCTAGGTTAGTGGTTCTCAACCTTCCTAATGCCGAGACCCTTTAATACAGTTCTTCATGTTGTGGTGACCCCCAACCATAAAATCATTGCTACTTCATTACTGTAATTTTGCTACTATTATGAATCATAATGTAAGTATCTGTTTTCTAATGGTCTTAGGCGACCCCTGTGAAAGGGTCGTTCGACTCCCAAAGGGGTCGCAACCCAGAGGTTGAGAACCGCTGCTCTAAACCTACCCTCTTCCCCTTTGGCCTAATTCCTCCGCTGTCTCTACTGCCACTGCTCTATCTTTCTCCCTCTCAGATCAAGTGCGTAGGGAGCAGTGAGTATGTCACTCCTTTTCAGATCAACAGTGACTTCATCTGCTGTTCAATGGTGTTCACTTCCTGTACTGACCACATCACATATGGCCCTCTCCCCACTTTTCTGCTATTTTTAAAAAAATATATATTTTATTGATTTTTTACAGAGAGGAAGAAAGAGGGATAGAGAGTTAGAAACATCCATGAGAGAGAAACATCAATCAGCCACCTACTGTACGCCCCCCACTGGGGATGTGCCTGCAGCCAAGGTACATGCCCTTGACCGGAATCGAACCTGGGACCCTTCAGTCTGCATGCTCAGGCTCTATCCACTGAGCTACACCGGTCAGAGCTTTTCTGTTATTTTATAGTTATGTATGCATATGGCCTTTATCCAACCGCATATGCTAGAGAACGGTGCTTTAATTTTGCTATTCCCAAAGTGCCACTCACTTGGTGGCATTCAAGCATGTCGGACTGATTCACGTCCAAGCAAGACTCTCACCCAATGTGCCAGAGACGGAACTGTGCTGCAGCCAAACCTAGAGCACTGGCCAGGGCCGTGTCCCAGTCAATAGTGAGGATGCACCTTCAGGCTCTGCTGGATCAAGGAGGGCCTGGTCCTTCAGCAGCTGCCCCTGCCGGCCATCATTCCTGCGTGCCTATGATAACTCCTATGATGGCTGTTAGAAGCTCAGTGACTTTCCCTGCCCTGTCTCTGGGCCTGTTTGCTGGCAGTCCACATCTTGGTGTCAGCAAATCTGTTCTCAGAGGGGAAGACTCCATTACCCTCCCCCTGATCTCTACCAGCCAAACAATCAGGGGTTCTCACTCTTCACTGGGTTCAACGGCCTATATTTATGAGAACAACTTTACATTGTGCTTATAACCATGTGAAGCTTTGTTACCATCACTGAACAGCAAGTAAAGAGAAGCAAACCATTCAAAAGAGACCTTGTTCTGTGTGTTGCGTCCCCACAGGCAGATGACCGTGCACCAATGGACAATGACTTCAGGGCAATCAGGGTTAGGAGAACCCTGTCGCTTTCAGATGTCCATTCTACACACAAGAAATAAGCTATTTTGTTTTGTAATCATTCAGAGAGTTTTTATGAAAAAGTCATTACAGGAATGATTAGGAAGGGTTTTTTAATTCTCAAAGATACAATATCACAGCCCATGTATACTAGTTATGCAAAAGTTGACACTTGCCAAGAGTTAGAGGCTCGAGCCACCAACGTATGGTGACCAGGAAAACATATAAGTCAACCCTAGTATTAAGTATGAAACCTCTTTTTTTTTTCTCAGTCTATTCATAGTCAAAGGTCTAGATTAGTTCCTTAGATCAAGTGAACCAAGAAGACTTCTAAGCATGAGCATGTGTATATTATTTACTGTTCTTCTTGTATCTGAATAGGTGATATAAAAATCAGGGGATTGGACTAATCTTGAAATTACCATTTATCTCCAAAATTCTGGGATTTATATATGGTGATATTTATATAGATGCAATATTTATATAGCAACATGTGTATTTATGTATATAAATAAGTATATGACATACACATGTATATATATCACTTATTTGAAAGTCAAAACCTACAAATAGCCAACAGTCTACAATTCAAGAGATTGGGAGCCAGTATGCACAAGTTGCTCCCCAGCAAATAACCAGTTCTTTATACGCATAACTGACTCTCCCATGATAAAAGTATTACTATTCGCCAAAATAATGGCGAGTCATTCAGAGACAACTGGCTTTATCGCGTGACTTTTGGTAAAAAAAAGAATCATGTCAGATCAAAATGCACGCCCCTAGTTCAGGTGTCCACAGAGGGGTTCTCACTGGCACACCTGCCTCTCGCAGCCAGATTTCCAGATTTCTTCAGGTCCCCGTGACTCCTGACAGCTTCCGCCTTCATATGGAGGTCCCTTGATCTAGAGCAGCGGTTCTCAACCTGTGGGTCGCGACCCCTTTGGGGGTCGAACGACCCTTTCACAGGGGTCGCCTAAGACCATCAGAAAATGCAGATATTTATGTCACGATGCATAACAGTAGCAACATTTCATAGTTGGGGGTCACCACCCCATGAGGAACTGTATGCAAGGGTCGCGGCCTTAGGAAGGTTGAGAACCACTGATGTAGAGTCTCCTTAGCTTCTCTCAGAACAGACCTCCACTAACCTCGCCTCAGAGAGCCCTGTGGCCTGGCTCCTCAAAGTACGGCCCAGACACAGCGTTCTCACCAGGGTCGTCAGCAGCTCTCAGCTTGGCCTTGAACCTCTGGTAGGAGCCTGCATCTCAGCCAGCTTCCAGCTGACAGCTGCGCAGGGGAAAATGGAGAAGTGCTCCTCTAGACTCGCACACAAGGCAGGGACTCTCGTCGTAAAGCAGCTTCTCTAACCACAACTGCTTCACAAGCCCCTCCCCTCTCTCACACACGCTCAAACATCTCCTTTCTGTCCTCAGAAGCCCAGCGTGTCTCCCTTCTGGCTCCCTGTCATAGACCCCGCCTTCCTTCCACTACAGTTAAGTTGCTCTCGGCAGCACCTGAGCTTTCTCTTGTTCTCTCCCTAGTGGAAAACCTGCAACCTCACCCCACAGCCCTGGGCCACCCCCTGGTCAGCCTCTTGGATCAACCCGAAACCCCAGCAGCAGCAATGAGCTCTGCAGGCAGAGGCCCGGCCCCAGTCGAGCCTCGGATTAGGGTATCACCATGGCCTTAGGCCGAAGGACTGGCGGTGATGACTAAGTCAGGCGCTGCTATGATAGGGCGTCTGGAGGAATTCAGGACGAGGCCAGGGAGTCACAAGGGCAGTGGAGAGTTTAAAGATGAATTGCTTTGGAAGTCAGACAGGCGAAGGGGTCAGTGCACATCTGGAACGCAACAAAAATGGGTGGAGCTACGTGAGTCAAGGATACCCAGAGTCAACGCTTGCGAAGCCGCTTTGGAGGGAGGTGTGCAGACACACACAAACCCTGCTTCCCCCTCATGATGGGGGGGGGGGTGCAGGGGCAGGATGGCTGTGACCCACCACAAGCTGGGGGAGCCACAGATACATCCCATCCTGCTGGGCAGGCGGAAGAAAGCTGTGCAAAATGTCCCAACACGGTACAGAACCTCAGCCCTCCATTCCGCCCTGCTTCCCCTCCACACTGTCCTGATGAGTGCCCTCCCCTCAGACAAGCTTTGACTCTGAGAATCCTAGTTCTAACCCATCAATCCACAGCGTCTCCAACTTCCCCTCAACCAACAGACCCTCCAGTGTCCTGCTATCTTCACACGTTCTCAGAGGGAAGGGTCTCTCTCCCATAAGGTGAGTCTGAAAGCATGCCCGCCATGGAAATACCCATCCTTCTCATCTCCCCTTCTTTCCCACCAGTCCCTCGCCATGGGTTTTGTCCTCTCTGTTTCCCGAATCCGGCTCAGCGCCACACTCTCTGAACGTCTGTCCATCTTTCCGGCTTGTCGTTTCTGTTCATTTTTTCCAGGAAAACACGGAACCAGCAGACAATGTTCAATACACATGTTTCTTATCCATCTGTCCCCCATGCAAATCACATGTCTCCACTCAGGAGACTCGTCTATGCGGGCCTCGCCTTGCTGCCCGTTTGGCTCTTACGTGGTGTCAGTCATCTACCCCTCTGCAGCTCTGAACACCACTGATCTCCAGGAGGGTCCTTTAGAGTGGTCCGATACCAAACTCGCCCCAAGCACTCTGGGGTTCTGCTGTCTTCTCATGCCCTTGGCTGATTCTGATTTCCGCTTTCCATCCCTCTGTATGGATGGAGCCAGTGGGTTTCATTTTGCTCCTTCAACACCAGAAATCAGAGAGTCCTTCCCCATCACACACATACCCCTTGCTACTCTAAACAATTCAATTTTATGTTTTTCGTATCTGTATAGATTTTTCCACATGACGTGTCATTTCTACATAGCTGTTTTATGGTTTTAAAAGAGTTGGAAACCATTGCTGACAGGTGGAAAGAAATAGGGTTCAGACACCTCTTCCCCCCCACAATGGAATTAGTGGTGTAACCCCTCTGGCATCAGTTTCTTTTTTTTTCTTTTTTTTTTTTAATGTACAGTGGTACCTTGAGATTCGAGTTTAATTTGTTCCGTAACCCTGAGGCATAGGAAACCATGAGACACTCGAGTCGCAGTAAACTGGTGGGTTGTGTGTAGCCGGCCGATCCGCGATTACTCCTATCTCAAATGTGGCTCGTATTTCAAAGCAAAAATTGCTCGCTCAAGGGCTCGTATCTCAAAAATCTTGTATGTTAGAGCACTCGTATCTCAAGGTACCACTGTATTTTATTGATTTTTTTACAAAGTGGAAGGGAGAGAGATAGAAAGTCAGAAACATCAATGAGAGAGAGACATCGATCAGCCGCCTCCTGCACGCCCCACAATGGAGATGTGCCCGCAAGCAAGGTACATGCCCCCGACCGGAATCGAACCCAGGACCTTTCAGTCCACAAGCCCGACGCTCTATCCACTGAGCCAAACAGGTCTTGGCAAGCATGAGTTTCTTCATAACTGAGTAGCAAGAGGACCCTTCTTGCCTGCCTCACTGGGAGAGCAAGAGGGGAAACGCACGCTGGTTCTGACCCTGGCATTCCTAATGCGTAATGGCCCTGGACATCTCCCTGCCAGCGGTGTGGGCCTGCCCCCGTGCCAGGAACAAGAGGGGAAGGCGGTGTGGCCATCCTGCACAGCCCGTGCCTGCCCGTGGCCCAGGCAGCAGCCTCAGCTCTGGTCTTTCCACCAGTGCCACCCCGACCTGTGCCCAACACCCGGAACACCCCAGTCTCACTGTCCACTACAGCACCAAAGACTGAGCCCAGCCCTCAGGGTCCCCATTTACCAAGGCAAGTCCTAAAAGCAGACAAAGAGAATTGGACTTCTGAACAACAAATACGTATCTATCAACAAGTGAATCTAAAAATGAAATGAATTAAAAATTTCATCAACAGAATAAACTGGTGAATATAATAGAATCAGGAGCACAGAAAGGGAGTGGACTGACAATTCTCAGGGGGAAAGGGGTGAGGGGTGTTCAGGGAGAGACTGGACAAAAATCATACACCTATGGATGAGGACAATGTGGGGGAGATAAGGGCAGAGGGAGGGGTGGGAGCCGGGTGGAGGGGAGCTATGGAAGGGGAAAAAAAAAGAGAGACAAATGTAATAATCTGAATAATAAAGATTTAAAATAAAAAGAATTGGACTTCGGAAGCAGTCTTTATACCCACTTCTCTTTAGTTATGAAAAATGGCAGGTGCACCCTGTAAAAAGTTTAGAGAATAAAGAAAAACAAGGAGAGAGCATCACTGATAACCCAGTCAATTGTGGCTAAAACTGTGGCACTTTCTTTCCAGTCTGCGTGTTTGTCTAAAATGAGAATGGAGATTAAACTATTTAGTGTACTCCGACCTTCCCCCCTCCTCTCCTCCTCCCTCCACTGAGCACTGAAACACAGGCATTTGTAGGAGAGAACGTTGAACTGTTGACCTTTTGCTATTCTGCAGCAAAACCTCTTCAGAAAATATCAGAAATGCCACCTGTTTATTTTAGGTTCCAGAGAGCCCTGAAAGGGGCGAGACGGTTCTGATTCTCAGTCGGCCAGAAAGCGGGGAACACTCTGGTGGGCATCCTGGTGGCAGTGGCCAAGCAGACCACCAGCCCCTGGGAGCATGTGGGGCTGAGGAGCCCTGATACCCAATCCCTGGGCCTTCCCCTTACCTGCGCCCCCTCCCCCAGCCAACTAATTCTCCTTCTCACCAGCCCGGTTCTACCCTTCATCGCAACTCCTCCAGGAGCCCCCAGCCATGCTCTGCAGCATCCGAGTCCTCCTGCCAGCCACGTGGGGAGTGACTGCAGGCGAGAGGAAGAGGAAGAGGAAGAGGAAGCTCTGGCTCCACGGTAGCAGGGCAAGAAGTGTTCTGAGATGCAGACTCGGAAGGTCTGTGTTCCTAGAACTCTCCCTGCCCACGGCAGCTCGGTTACTTTGGGCATCTTGCCAGGCGGCCTGAAGATGCTCTTGTTACAGAAAACAGGAATAACCAAACCACGCTCGGAGAGTTTGGAGTTACATTTATTACACGCGGGTCCAGAGAAAAACGTTTCTCAATTTCTGGGCCCCCACATGCAGAAATTTTCCCTATTAGTAGGTTTTTACGTTCTTTGTCTCCCAAATATGGGATGTTTCCCGCCCCTTTGCAAGTTCTTAAAGGGCCCCTATGGGCTGAGGCCTTGAGACCTCAACCAGAGGCGTGGCTTGGTGCCAGCACTGAATGTTTTTGCATTTCTTATGGCTCTGTGGGAACTCATATACATTATATAAATATATATTGTGACATATTTATTTATGCATTCCGGTTCTCTATTCTATGTTTTAAAACCTTACTTGTTATTTTTTCATATCACTTCGTATTATTATTTTTAAAGCAATTTCTTAGTGATTTCTTCCTCAATAAACAGCCTTTTGTTCTTTTATTTTTTCTCTTTGATGGATGCCATGTTCTTTGGAAGCCTGTTTAGAGCAAGTTCATGGTCGTTGAGGCTTCCTCCATGGGAATAGGAGTTCACTTTTTGAAGAATAAGAATTATATGTCACAGGGGTCGGGGGGGGGGGGATGGGGGGCATCAGGACTTTAGAGATGCTTAGGTGGGGCGTTGCCACAAAAGGTTGGGAACCACTGCCTGATCCTCTCTGCCAGACTCTAAGGCCACTCACATCGGGGGAAGAATATTAACCAGCTCCACCGAATTAAATGAATTCAGCCCCAGCTCCTCCGCTGAGTCAAGTTAATACCTAATCGAGATGGAGAGGGCACAGCACAGCCGGGCAAGGACAAGAGTGTGAGTGTGTGTGGGTATGTGCACGTGTGTGCGCATGCCTGCGTGCTCTCCTACCTACATGCCATCCCCGAACATATGTCCGTTTGTCGAGGACCCTTTGAGAACTGATCTCACAGGAACCCCAAGGGCAGCCGGATGAGAGTGCCATGTGTGAAAGATGCTAACAATGCGCCTCTTCTTCCCAGCCACGGGGTTTCTGCTCGGCCACCGTCCCTTCTGAAGTTTACGCAAGAAAAACACACACGGATGAAACAGCAGCGGCCATTTACAGCAAAACAGAAAGCCCCGCTCAGGGAAAAAGCCAGCAGACACGCGTTACATTCCAAACCTCTAAAAGCGGGCGCTCAGAGGCCCAAATCACCGCCGCCCTGTCCAAGGCGATGGCAGAAGTCGCATCCCCTCAAACGATCATTCCAATGTCACCAACCCCTTCGGACATCCACTCCGGGCTCAGTCTGCTGCCCATCTGTCAGACACGAGACTCAGTGTACACCGCCGGTTCCGCACAAGAACGGGCGCTACTTAAAAAATCCCGTTACCATGTGGTTGCGAGTCTGTCGTTGAAAATCAAATATTAATCGGGGCCATCGTCTGTTCTTCAAACATACAAGTCCCCGCATCTTACACAGCAACGTGGCTGGGAGGCAGCAAAGCCAAAGTTGTTTATCTTCATCTCTATCATCTGGGACTTCCGTTGTAAGGATCACAGAGAGGGATAAATCTCGTCCATAGCGACGAGGCCACCGTGTGATGGAAACTTCCCTCGCGGTGGCCAGCGCATATGGACAAAGATTCCTGGATCCCATCTGCCAGGCAGGCTCCTGGGTTTCCATGCTGTTAACACCGTAATCCTACCCACCCAAATCCGTTTCACTGCGGGATTCCGCAGGTCTATAGCTAACTTCATACTTGCAGGCTAGACAAGTAAGTTTTTGTTGTTGTTGTTTTAAAGTATATTTTATTGATTTTTTTATAGAGAGAAAGGGAGAGGGATAGAGAGCTAGAAAGATCCATGAGAGAGAGACATCCATCAGCCGCCTCCTGCATGCCCCCTACCGGGGATGTGCCCGCAACCAGGATACATGCCCTTGACCGGAATCGAACCTGGGACCTTTCAGTCCGCAGGCTGACGCTCTATCCACCGAGCCACACCGGTTGGGGCGACAAGTAAATGTTTAAGACTTAAGACTAAGGTTAAAAAACAACAACAACAGTGCAGATTCCCAAAAGGAAACCAGATGTTTAAGTTTTCTTCTCAGAAATGATGTGAGTGCTGATTTAAAAAAAGAAGAAAAAAAAAGACCCCTGTTATTTGTCAGTTCAAGTTTCATCTCTCTTCCCTCCTGAGATCTGCACCACAATGGCCGGGGAAGTGTTCCCTCTTTTGAATGGAAGAAACCCTGATACCCTCCCGTTGGAACAAAGAGAAAAAGGTTCAGAACCGAGATGGCTGCCGCGTTAAGCGAAACCGGGCGGTGGAGATGGTTGTCTCCGCTGTGTCAGGTGTCAGAGCAGCGTTCGGAGCGGGAAGCGGAGCTGCAGACGAAGGACGAGGAAAACTTCCCATCGCCCTCGGCCACCAGCACGCTTTGCAAGACGTAAATGTTTTTCATGTTTCCGGTAAATGTTTGGTCCGGGATTGGACATGGCCTAAACAAACATGTCTGTGCGTGGGCCTGCTGACTTCCCTCGTCACATCTCCTCTCCACGCAGGGTCGGGAAGCCGACCTTTCTGCCCTTGATCTGTCACAGGAGTCCGCACACCCCACACCAGGGCGTCCAGACCGGGGTTTTCCACTCCCTTCCCTTTCTCTCACAGGCGCCCCTGTGCCAGAAAGCGTGGGTTACTTGCTACTTTCCTTTCAGAAGCTTTCCTGAGTTTACTAACAATCGAGAGCAGAGATATTTTTTTAATATATTTTATTGATTTTTTACAGAGAGGAAGGGAGAGAGAGAGAGTGTGTGGAAACATGGATGAGAGAGAAACATCGATCAGCTGCCTCCTGCACATCCGCTACTGGGGATGTGCCTGCAACCAAGGTACCTGCCCTTGACCAGAAATGAACCTGGGACCTTTCAGTACGCAGGCCGATGCTCTATCCACTGAGCCAAACCGGTTTCGGCGAGAACAGAGATATTGAACTTGAGTTTTCTAGAGGCTTGACCTAAATCAAGGGCAAAAATCACACACACACACACACACACACACACACACACACACACGTTTCAGGATGAAAATGGAACTACGCATCCTGCTTGGTAGAACAGTATCCCTCAGGCATATACCCGACAACGGGCTTGAATTCTCTAACATTGGGCCATTAAAGGCTTTTGAAATGAAATCGGTAAACACTACTGAAGGAGTTTTTCTGATCTCAGTCACATCCCATAATACTGAGATGGCGGCACACATAAACCTGAAACACCAAAACATTCGCCAACATCTGAGAAGTGGGGACAGTGAGTACAGTGGTTTTCCCAGCCCTCCAAGGTCCCCGGCGGTGAGCAGAGCCCACTCTGCAGTGTCCCCAGGGCCTCCCTTCACATCGACCGCGCCAGGGACCGAAGTGACCCCTGATGGCGGGGGCTGGATGGCTCTTTCCCGGCCTGTCCCCTGCGTGTCCTGTCCTTGGCCTTCGGAGAAAACACAGTGAGACTCAGCCAGAGCTGACAACGCTGAACCTTTGCCTGGAGACCTCTGGGTTGGAGAGCAACCTCTCTCCGGGGCAAGTATGTGGTCACTCTCCACGCCCTTCCTTAATGGGAATAAAGCATGGGCCTCCTCCGTTTTAATGGCCCGCAGTGGTTCTGACGTGTTTTGGACACTAGATCCCCGTCTATTGCCCGAGTGGCAGGCCTTTCTCTGAGTCTGCCCCTATTTTTAGTGTTGTGTGTTTTTTTGTTGTTGTTCTTTCTCCATTGCCCTTGTGACTTCTTTGTTGACATTTGAATCATCTAGAACAGCGGTTCTCAACCTTCCTAATGCCGAAACCCTTTAATACAGTTCCTCATGTGGTGGTGACCCCCAACCATAAAATTATTTCCGTGGCTACTTCATAACTGTAATCTTGCTACTGTTATGAACTGTAATGTAAATACCTGTGTTTTTCTGATGGTCTTAGGCTCATCGCGACCCACAGGTTGAGAACTGCTGGTCTAGAAGTAATACACAGCTATCACTTCTCACCCTACACATCTCATCACGGATCCCCCAAAGTGGCATTTTCCTATAAAACCACAGTCCGTCATTTCACCCAAGAAAACCGACAAGAATTCCGTAATGCCATCTAATGCCCGGTCCAGGTTCAAAGGTAACATGTGTAGGGGCTGAATCCAGCCCCCAGATGTATCTGTTGGAGACCTAACCCCCAGGACCTGAGAAGACAGCTGCACTTGGAGATGGGCTGTTCAAGAGGTAAGTAAGCTAAAATGAGGTCACTGGGGTGGGCTCTCCTCGGACTCCTGTCCTTCTAAGGCAGTGGTTCCCAACCTTCCTAATGCCACGTCCCTTAATGCAGTTCCTCATGTGGTGGTGACCCCCAGCCATAAAATTATTTTCATTGCTACCAGCATTAGGAAGGTTGAGAACCACTGTTCTAAGGCAATCTGGACACACACAAACATACACACACACACACACACACACACACAGACAACTACGTGAAGATACAGGCCATCTACAATTAAAGAGAGAGGCCTCAGAAAGCAGCAACCCCTGCCAACACCTTGATCATGAACATCTGTCTAGCCTCTAGAACCATGAGAAAATAAAGGTGGGTTGTTTAAAGCCACCCAGTCTGTAGTACTTTGTATGGCGGCCCTAGCAGGCTAATATTCTACCCTACCATTCTTTCATAGTTCTTTTTTTTATTTATTTTTATTTTTTTAAAATATATTTTATTGTTTTTTTTATAGAGAGGAAGGGAGAGGGATAGAGAATCAGAAACATCGATGAGAGAGAGACATCAATCAGCCGCCTCCTACACGCCCCGTACTGGAGATGTGCCCGCAAGCAAGGTGCATGCCCTTGACCGGAATCGAACCTGGGACCCCTCAGTCCGAAGGCCGATGCTCTATCCACTGAGCCAAACTGGTCTCGGCTAGTTGTTTTTTTTTTTTTAAATCTATGACTCAAGCAAGGATCACTCATGACATCTGGTTGTCATGGAAAAAGTAGGGGCTTTTATGTCCGACCAGCTGGATCTCAAGCACAGCTCCTCCCCTGGTGCAAGGTGGTTTAAAGGGAGTTCCGGTTTCAAGGCCTCAGTTTCCTCCTGAGAGACCACACGGCCAGCCCCACCAGCCGCTGTGGCAGGGCGGCCGGGTATGCTCACAGCTGAGAACAGGCCCAAACGGCAGCGCTCCTGGTGTGGTTTTCAGGAAACGCCCTGCTCATCCCTTAATCTGAACAGAAATGCAAACAGTGCAGAAGGGTGAAGAGTTGGTTGCTGTGCCTGTAAGAATACAGTGGTACCTCGAGATACAAGTGCCCTAACATACAAGATTTTTGAGATACGAGCCATCGAGTGAGCGATTTTTGCTTTGAAATACGAGCAACATTTGAGATAGGAGTAATCGAGCGTCTCATAGTTTCCCTCGCCTCAAGGTTATGGAACGAATTAAACTTGTATTTGAGGTACCACTGTAATGAGGAGGAGAATAGGGTCTCCCTCCATTTCTTTCACAGAGTAAAACTGCCTGGATGAGGATCATCCATATATATTTATTGATTTTTTACAGAGAGAAAGGTAGAGAGAGAGACAGAGAGTTAGAAACATCGATGAGAGCGAGACATCGATCAACCGCACTGGGATACATGCTTGCAACCAGGATACATGCCCCTGACCGAAATCGAACCTGGGACCCTTCAGTCTGCAGGCTGACGCTCTATCCACTGAGCCATACCAGTCTCGGCCCTGGTGAATTTCTTAAAGGAGTCTGTCCTACTGCAGGCATGTCCCCAAGTCCTACACGGCAGGAGACCTCCCTCACCATGAGGAGTTAGGATCTGAACAGAATGTAATGTACATGGGGATGAAACGTACACGATTAAATCACTGTGCATCAGGGAAGGCAGTACCTGAGCGCTCACTCTGCGTTAGGTCCTTGCTGAACACTTTGGAAATGAACTCATTGGTTCTCCATCACAGATCTATGAACTGGAATTTCTCCTTATAGAACGAGGCAGAGAGGAACACTGAGGCTCAGGTGTGGAGGATGGGAGGAGGGCAGGGGGAGGAAGGGTTTTTCTGCAGGAGTCCATTGGTGGGGGGGGGGCAAGACCCCAGGACCAGGAACAGAGGAAGAGGAAGGAGGAAGGCCTGGGGCTTTCGGATGGAGAACAAATGACCCCCAATCATGAAATGTTGCTACTGTGATGCATCGTGATGTAAATATCTGCATTTTCCGATGGTCTTAGGCGACCCCTGTGAAAGGGTTGTTCAACCTCCAAAGGGGTCGAGACCCACAGGTCGAGAACCGCTGCCCTAAGGGGTGTTGAAGACGGTGTCCTGTCTCCCCAAGTGCTGCACAAACGCTCCCGAAACTATGACATGTTTTCTCCCCAGGTCATTTGACTTGCAAAATAAAAAAAACCCAAAACCAAAAAAACTCCCCATTTGTTTTCCTCTTTCTGGCTGCACCTGTGTGCTTCCAGGCGCGATAACATCAGATGTGACTTCAGTGTCACTCGATAAATTACAGCCAAGGGAGGCGTGGGGTGGGGAGAAGCGAGACTTCAGGAAGGTGTCCGTGACACGGGACACCTCACAAATGACCGAGGTGGCCGGGGCCGGCTTGCTCACCATTTCCTACGGAACAACAACAAAATGCTCAAGACGTCCCGTCACAAAAGGAGGTGCTGCCTCCTCCCCCCACACCTTCCCCCCTCTGAAGCTGAAACAATGAGCTGACTGGGTCTTTCTCCGGAGCAGAGGGGGCGGGCGCTGCTGTAGAACCCTCCCCTCTCCCCCCACAGCTTTGGACTTCTGTCCAATCAAAGGGCCTCACTCACTTTCAGGCACTTAGAGGAGTTCCTGAAACACACAGTTGCTGGTTTTACATTGCAAGTTCAGGGCAAAGCTCTAAATATATATTTGTTAAATATATTTTATTGATTTTTTACAGAGAGGAAGGGAGAGGGATAGAAAGTTAGAAACATCGATGAGAGAGAGACATCGATCAGCTGCCTCCTGCACGCCCCCTACTGGGGATGTGCCCACAACCTAGGTACAGGCCCTTGACCGGAATGGAACCTGGGACCCTTCAGTCCGCAGGCCTACGCTCTATCCACTGAGCCAAACTGGTTTGGCTCTAAATATAATTTTTAAAAATATATTTTATTGATTTTTCAGCCGTCTCCTGCATGCCCCCTACTGGAGATGTGCCCACAACCTAGGTACATGCCCTTGACCGGAATAAAACCTGGGACCTTGCAGTCCCCAGGCCTACGCTCTATCCACTGAGCCAAACCGGTTTGGGCTCTAAATATTTTGTAAGGGAAAGTCTCCAATGTCTTGTGGCGATGAAACAGCACAAGCATAGTTTACAGGGGCCCTTCAGTTATATGTGCCTTTACCAAAACTTGTCTGGGGGGAGGGATTTGGGGGAGGCTCCTGCAGACTCCACCCCGGGGAGAGGTGGCTGGCAGGGTGCAGAACAGCTTCTGAGCAACATACACCTTGTTGGCCGGCCTGAAGGGGGCGCTCCAGAGTCCAGCGTGGTCACCTGGCTCCAGAGCAGTGGCATGGCCCTGGCAGGGCCACTCAGTAAGCTAGAGCGTCGTCCTGATGCACCAAGGTTGTGGGTTTGATCCCGGATCGTGGTCCATACAAGAGGAAAGAGGAAGCTAACGAATGCATAAATACGTGGAAAAGCAAATTCCCCCTCTTCCTCTCTCTCTCTCATCACAACAGGAGTCTAGACAACTTTAAAAAATAGCCAAGTCTGTCCAAAAGGTCTGGCGGTTTAAAAGACAAGCGAAACAGAGCCCACAGCGGGCCCTGCTCGCCCCAGTGTGATCAAGTGGGTGTGTGTGTGGGGGGGGGGGGGCGTTGGTCACAGAGGGAGGGAGTGTTTGCGCAGAGCCCCTCCCCACTTGCACAAATACTGGAGGGTCTGGGGGGACAAAGGCCAGGCCAGGTGGCCCCAGCAATCTCCGGCGCGATCAGGCCCCGGCAGGTCTGGGCTGGGCTGGGTGCGGCCGGAGTGGGCAGAGCGGAGGGCGGGCATCTTTCTGTGGCGAGACTCAGTCTGGCTGCCCAGCGTCCGGGGTTTCCTGCCTGTGGCCGAGCGCGGACTCGGAGGAGCCCAGGTTTAGAATGGTTTCTGATGAGCAGCCCTGAGACTGTTATCTTTTCTCCCTTCACACACACACTGAAACCGTGATCTTCTTTCCCTTCACACACACACACACACACACACACACACACTCACCCTTTCAGATTATGAACCTGAAACTGTAATATTCTTTCCCTTCATACACACACACACACACACACACACACACACTGAAACTGTGATCTTCTTTCCCTTCACACACACACACCCTTTCAGATTATAACTCTGAAACTGTGATCTTCTTTACACACACAGACACACACACACACACTGAAACTGTGATCTTCTTTACACACACACACACAC
>PVJN01042267.1:7681-18433 GCA_004026805.1 Lasiurus borealis | reverse complement strand
TAAAAAAAAAAAAAAAAAATGCAAACATGTGGCACTAAATAGGCCACATGAGGAAGACTTGCTGCAGCGTGAAGAAGGCAGAGCATGACCATGGTTGACCTCAGCTGGGGATGTAAACTCAAATTGTTTGCCACTCTGTAACTGTCCCCAAATGATCACGCAAGTGCCATGAGTAATCAATTTGGGAGGTTACAAATAAAGTTTAGCAAGTGGGCAAATTCGCAAACATAGAAACCGGGATTACGATAGACTCTATCTATTCTGCAAATAGTTGTGTGCAGAATGATTATTCAACAGAGGCAGAGGCTGTCCTCTAACATTTCCTAACCCTTGTTAACATTCTTGAGGGGCATGTGTTCCTCCACAGGGCCCCTAGACTTTCCTCAACTCCCAGGGCAAGCCACCCTCATCCCGGGTGACACAAAGCCACCAGGGAACATCGCACAGCATGACCATGGGCCTGCCTTGCAAAGAACTGTGGACTCGCCAGTTTTCTTAGGCCTCATCCTATGTCCTGGTGCCACCACAAGAAAAGAACAGCTCTCAGGGAGGGCTTTGCGCACTTCCCCAGACCACAGATCTCAAGAGTTGCTCTAGGAAAGCTGGGTTTAACTTCTTTAAGGAAAAGACCTGGGGACTCCAGCCCTAGGTGGTGCAGGGATGGGTGGCAGTTCACTTTAAGGAAGAACCTGCCCCTTTTAGAACTTTATAAACAGGATAAAATCCCCAGCAACCTGCCCCTTTTAGAACTTTATAAACAGGATAAAATCCCCAGCCAAACCTGATGGGTTTGGCTCAGTGGATAGAGCCAATGCCTGTGAACTGAAGGGTCCTGGATTTGATTCCAGTCAAGGGCATATACCTTGGTTGTGGGCACATCCCCAGTGGCGGGTGTGCAGGAGGCAGCTGATCGATGTTTCGATGTTTCTCTTTCATTGATGTTTCTAACTCTCTATCCCTCTCCCTTCCTTTCTGTAAAAAGTCAATAAAATATATTTAAAAAAAAAAAGAATTAGATGAGCCACCACAGGATACCATCAAGATCCTGAAAGGAGCCATTGACAGTCATTCAGTGCCCACTATGTGCTGACATTTGGTTACAGGTGTGTGCCCTGATGAAGAACCCCCATTCCCTTTCAAGGCTTCATCTTCCTTTAAAGGCCACAACTCTATCTTACCCACCTCCAACTTAAAAACCCTTTTCCCAAAGCTCTTCACCCTCTGAACATGTGCCCCTTTTTCCTTCCCCGCCATGTACCCGGGGGGAGGGCCCCTTATGGATTGTACCTGGCGTGCCTGACGTGAGAAAGGAGCATCAGGAGGTTGGCCAGGCGGACGGACTGCTGCTGGGAAGGAATGCCGCTCTTGGCGATCACCCACACCAGAGCATCGGTCACAGCGTTCAGCAAGTGAGTCAGCTTCCGGCTGCTCTCGACCTCCTGAGTTGCCGCAGCTAAAGGGTACATACCTAGACAAAGAATCAAGGCCGTGACTCATTGCTCTGCGGACAGGAAACAGAAGTTGTGTGCTCAGACATTGGGCATGCCACCATTCTCCTGAAAGAAGGGCAATGGTTCTAGCATCGGCATGGATAGTGGTGTCCCAAGAGCCAGCCCCATGGCTGAATGGGAAGGGTAAGCCTGGCTGAATTTGGCCCAGAATTGTGGCCTTACCTTGACAGTGTACGAAATCATTACATGGTATGTGTTATTTGCATGAACAAATCCTATATAATAAAGGCATAGTATGTACATTGCCCCCTCGCCCAGGAGTTCATCTGGGAACTTGACCAGGGAGCAGGGCTGGCCAGGAATACCCAGCCAGCAGCCGGTAGGTACCCTACCAGTGCACAAATTTCATGCACTGAGCCTCTAGTACACATATAAAGATGGTCAGAAAGTGAGAGTAAGTATACTCTTAGCCCCTGGAGAGCTCTTCATTAAGGGGAGTTTAATCAACATAAACTGCTGACCACTGCTACACAGCTTCTCCCGCCCAGCCCCTCCCTCATGCGTGCCATGTGTCAACAGACAGTCACGGTAGGCTCACCACCACCTCTGTGCAGGCCATCAGTATCCAACCTCTGGTGGCACCTTGCTGGGGACAGGAAGATCACCAGTCTGGAGTCAGCAGACCTACTTTATGTCTGCTGTCTGAAGCTCTCTGACCCCAGACCAGTTTCCCAGCTCCTCCAGCCTCACCTCCTCATTGTGCAAAGCTTGCATTCACATGTCTGTTGAGGTCTCCACAACCTTCCCACCAGGTGCCCTGTGTTTAATTCTCCTCTGACACTAGGGTCTGAGATACTGTGGCCTCCCAAAGGTTGCAAAATAGCAGCTCAGGTAGGTCTCCTTCCCTCCACTCCACCCATCCCCAACCTCTGACTCCCTGATTCCTGGAAGCAGGAAAATAACTAGCTTCTCTTCCAGATTTTCAATTTCAAACTATAAACAGCTAATATATGAAACCAACAGGGGAAATACCACCCTTTGACTGTAATAAGAATGAAGGATGGTTGGTACTCCATCACCCACCAAATCTGTTTTGGCAACTTTTGTTCTCTATTTTTATTGGAATTTTCGGTCTAATTCAGTCTTAATTGCAACTAAGTTCAATTAAAGCAAGGGACATACTGAACCACAATTATTGCAACTTGTAGTGCTTCACCACATCCCTGCGGCACATCCGTTCATAATGTCTCCTGAGGCAGATATAAAATATCCGTCTTTTCAACTGCCTGGAACTGCTTCTCTAACCACCTGCTCACCTACCTCCTCCTCCACAGGAAATGAGTCTCCCCACTGTCCCCCGCACATAACCTGCCCTTCCACCACAAAGGAAATAAGCCCAAACCTCAACACAACGTGCCCCTTTGAGTGGCCAAAACCAGAATTGCTCTTGGGGTTGAGGCCAACCGGGACAGTTCTCCAGGGAACCAGGCTCTTCTCATCCTCAGCTCCCACCACACCTCACCTTGAAACAGGTGATGCCCTGAACATGCTGAACTTTCTGCTTAGGGACTCTCTTACCATCCTCTCCTCTCCTTCCTCTTGTTATCTATATTCATTCCTCCTTCAGATCCCCGCTTGCTTGAACCTCCTTCTGGAAGCTTCCCCTGATCTGAAAGCTGGATGTCTTCATATACGCCCCACCCTCAAAGAAACTGGATATAAGTACTTCAAGAGCACAAACCCATCACCCAGTGCAATGACCGGTGTGAAAGAAATACTCATAAATGCAAGAATTAGAATGAATCCCATTGGCTAAAAATTGCAAAAATTTGAACCTATCACACCATTATAATTGAAATGATAAATATGCATGCTAATGCACATTGTAGGCATACCACAGAAAATTAATAATCAAATGAAAATATGGAGACAATTGTTTTAAGCTTACTTTCCCTAAAACTGACGCCAGCTTCAATGTCTGTTTCATATATTCTGTCAGTTTCTAAAATGTAAGGAAAATGGACTCTGTCATTGCTTATACTTTTAATTTAATGTTACAAATAATCCAGAAGAAAAAAGCCTATACCTCTAGATGTCTAAAGTCTAGCATAGAAAAGAACCACCTCTCCTAACAGTGGAAACGTTCCAATGGAAACAGAACCCCACTTTCTAAGAGCTGAACAGAATAAATTCGTCTTCACAACTGTTATCACTACTACTAAACAAGAAAGGAGCTTTCCTAAAGGAAGAGTTCTTAAATTTGGATTTACTATAAACAAAAGCCAGTCATTCGCTGCCACGAGTGGTAATTACATCACATGCCTGCCTCACCCTCTGTGGTTCTCTCAAACGTGACAGTCTGTCAGATGCTGCAGGGATGCCATAGCCTTAGTGTCCCATTTGCACAGATGATGCTTTTAGCTTTCACAACAACACAATATGATGTCTCACAGGCTAGAAGGACCGTGAGCAGCCTTGCCAAACAGAAGGCTTTCAAATACTGCAAAGTGTTGTGACAACAAGGAAACTGCTTTCTGAGGAGCACTCTGCTGTGCAGAAACGGGTTCTAAACAACTTCTGAAGGTAAGGGAAGCCCCAGAATGTGGCAGGGCTGTTCCTCCTGTGCCAACGTGGGACCATACTTCTCAAGCAAATCTTCCCTTTAACCAAGATAGAAGTGGCAGCACAAGTCAGGTGATAACTGCAGGTGGGTTGACAGAGACCAGAAAAAGTTTATTTTTTTCCATGACCAATTCTAAATGTCCCAGCATTTAGAATTTCCTATAGGCACATCAACTTAATTCCTGGTGTAAGCTGGGCCTTTGTATTGTTTTATCAAAGGTGAATGGTAATGATAAATGTCAAGAAGGTGCCAGAAGCCCCAAAGCATTTAGTCTTCTTGACTGTCTCTACAGTTTTCATTTGTCCAATAATTGATCATTTCTATTCACAAACTGCTTGCTTTCCAGAACTGAGTTGGGAAGTGTACCAGGTTCAAGAGGCAGGTAAAACCAGATTTACCCAAGGAGAAAATACCCAATAGTTGCCTTCAGGGCCTCTGAACCTCACATGACCATCACATTTCCTTCTCTACTCTCTCTACTCTTTTCTTCTCTCCTCTCTTCTTCAAGACCTAACCCCACCCAATCCTGTCCAGTAATCTCAACAGCATCTCATTCAGTTTTGGCTTTAGGAACTGCTGCTTTGGATCCAATGAACAAAATAGAAAACAGAGGCATGGTTACATGGAACGGACTGACAGCTGTCAAAAGGGAGGAGGGTTGTGGGAATGGATGAAAGAAGGTGAAGGGTTTAGCCAAAAGACACATATATACGACACACAGATAACAGTGTGGTGATAGTCAGAAGGAAGCGGGGGCGGGGGGCGGGGGGTGTGATATGTGGAGGTGGACAAAGTAGGGATAAACAGGGATAAAAGAGACTTTGCTTTGGACCATGGGCTCATGATGCCCTGTGTAGATGATGTTTTGTTGAGTTGTACACTTGAAACCTGTATGTTTTTGTGAACCAATGTCACTCCAATAAAATCAATTAAATAAATAAATACATATATACATACATACATACATACATACAATGAATGCATGGACCACTGAACATAAAAATAAAGTGGCATAATATGATCTCACAAATTCCTATTATTTCAAACATTAAACACTAAGGTTGGATAAAATCTAGGTAATAAAACCCCAAAGGAAGGGATCCGTAAGCCTTAGTTGAGGATTAAAACTTGGACATACATATCATTTGAGAAAGAAGAAATAATAATGAAAGGCCCAATAAGAATAAATAGCTAAACAAAGTAATCCATGCCTGGTATAGCAGGTGGACCAAGTAAATGCCAGGTAGGCAGTAAACTGAACAGTATGAAAATGATATGCAAACATAGAAGAGTGTGCAAAATAACTCATCTCTATTGCAGCAATATTTATAATGGTAGAGAAAAAAGGAACTGTATATTAAGTAAAGGTTTGTCGATAGAGAAGCGATTGACCAGTGGTTGCCAACTGGTGGTCCACGAACCCCTGGTGCTCTGTGAGGTCCGAAAGGCTGGCGACCGCTGATTTAGACAATGCCCTCGCTGGAAAGATTACCTTAGTTCTCTCCCAGTTGACCTTAAGGGATTTCATAGCATTTTTGAAAAAGTAAAAAAGCAAGATACAGAGAACTATTTTATAGAGTTTCCCAACTTTTTTTTTAAATGAAAAGCCTACCTTTTTATATGTTAGAAGTGAGGTATTATTTATTTTTATTTTTAATCCTCACCCAAGGATTTTTTTTTCATTGATTCCAGAGAGGAAGGAAAGGAGGAGAAGAGAAAACTAGAGAAACATCAATCAGTTTCCTCCTGTACACACCCCAGTTGAGTATTTAACTCTCAATTTGTGTATGTGCCCTGACTGGAAATAATACCTCACAGCTCTGGACTGAGCCACAACCAACCAGAGCTGTCAAGTATTATTTTAAATTATTATTAAAAAATGGGAAAAGATACAAAGTCAACCCTATGATTAAGAATAACTACTTAGTATTGGGATAGAAAAATAAAACAAAAGCAATTCTGGGTACTCTTTTAAAGTACCCATAATTTTTTACATAAGATGCTATGCTGTTTATGTAAAACTAGAGACCCAGTGCATGAATTCATGCACAGATGGGTCCCCTCAGCCTGGCCAGTGATTGGGAAAGGCCAGCCAGGATAAGGGACTGCAGGAGGTTGGCTGTGGGAGTGTACTGACCACCAGGGGGCACTTCTGAGTCAAGTGTCTGCCCCCTGGTGCTCAGTGAGCATCATAGATACCATCCCACCGTCCAGTCATATTAGTCTCTTAGGCTTTTATATATATAGACTGGAGGCCTGGTGCACAAAATTCATGCAAGAGTAAACTTTCCTCCCTGACTGCCAGCACTGACTTCCCTATGGCACCCGGGACCCAGGCTTTCCTCCAGTTGCTGGTAGGCACCCAGGACCCAGGCTTCCCTCCACAACCCTGGCTTCATCTGGAAAGTCATTCAGAAGTATGTCTGGTCTAGTTAGCATATTATGCTTTTATTATTATAGATTATGTATATAAGTATATGCATATATTTCTTTATATATATTACCTATAATAATAAAAGCATGATATGCTAATTAGACTGGATGTCCTTCCAGACTACACTGGGACTGCAGCCACAGGATCGAGGCAGCTGCAATGGCAAGAGGAAGGGATCCAGGAAGCCACCCATGGCTGCAAAGGCCCACTCTTGCACAGATTTTGTGCACCGAGCCTCTAGTTATTATATATTTCTCTCTACATATATATATAGAGAGAGAGAGATAGATATATACACACATGTGTGTATATATATGTGTGTGTGTATGTTTATATGTGTGTATGTTTATATGTGTGTGTTTATTTGTGTGTATATAAACATACACAAATATAAACATACACACACATATAAACATACATAAACACACACATATATACATGTATACACATATATAATATACATGTATATATATATATATATATATATATATATATACACAACTCTATCTGTAAATTGACTGATAGAGCTGTTAAAGAATGATCACCAAAGTTATGGTGGTTTTCTTGTAGGGGGACTCCTATTAATTTTTGTTTTCTTCTTTGTTTTGCTTTTGTTAGAATGTTTACAATAATTGGGTATTATTTACATAAGGAAAAAAAAACGCAGCAAAGCTACAACATAAACATAACTTCTTAATTTCCCACCTCTAACCCCTGTATTTCCCTCAAGGCAGGCCCCTTTCTTCCTGGCCCCTCCACACCACATTAGTTTGGGCTCTCATTGTCCCTCTCAACTCTGACTGGGCACCATGCCTTGGTCTCCCCCCACTCTAGTCAGTCCTCCATGTGGAAGCCAGGGTAACCTTTGAAGAAGGCCCTGTCCATGATACTCCCATTGGAACCTCTTCCAGAGCTGCTCGATGCCCAGGCAGCAGTTCCCAGCCCAAGGCAGGCAGTGAATCTTCAGCCATGCATTTTTCAGCCCTGTCTACCTCCCTCTGCTCTGCCACTGAGTGACTTGCAGCTCCTGGCTCGCCCAGGTCCTTTCATTCCTCCACACCTATTTTTTCCACCTGCCCACCCCTAAAGACTCATGCAAACCGCATCCCCTTCTACAGGCACTCCAACATCTCTTGTTTTCCTGTAGTACTTTATTATAGCACGCTCTCGCTCCACCATGAGCTACTTGAAGGCAGGACTATATTTATAACATCTTTACTGAGTGAACCAATGAATGAAAAAATGAAACTGTAAAAGCAGAACTCAAAACAGAAAATACAAATGCATGTCAACCATTTACAGTGTCTGCATAAATACTGAAAAAGGCTGAATGGTAAACATTTTAAAGTTCATTTTTCTCTTTTCCAGCATAGTGGCTTGAACCACTTTTTAAATTAATATTGGTAATTTTCCCAATGAACAATTTATATTCAAGTTAATTACAGTTTAAATCCCTATGAAATGAACCAGAGAAGTCAGAAAGAAAGCCATTTTCCCATTTTAAATAAAATAATAAGTTCAATACTCTTCTAGAAATAGCATTCCTCACCACCAACACTACCCCTCCCACTCGTCCCACCCCCCAGTTCCCCTTCCCAATAAAACACGGCCCAGCTGTGGCTTACTCACTGGAGTTCAGGAGGATCATGGCCTTGACACACAGATACTCGTTATGTTGGAGTTTTAACTCACGAAACCTTGAAGTCGTTGCCAGGATCATGTCAAAGATTTCCAGAATTCCTTCCACACATTTCCCTTCATCCCTACGATAATTCATTTGGAAATTTAAGAAAATCACAGCCACCAACAAAGGCAATAAGGATATTTTCTTTTTAATATTAAATTTCATTTTGCACATGCCTTAACTATAACAAGATAGTGATGAGACCACACCCGGTGATATGAAATTATCAGAATCATCCTATCTAATAAAAGAGTAATATGCAAATTAACTGTCACTCTGCGACAAAAATGGCAACACCCATAGCCCTGGCAGAGTACCCCAGTCCGCCCAGCAGCAGGAGTCCAGGGTGTCCGGCTGGGAGGCACCAGCACCCAGCATGATCCCCAGCCAGCAGAGGCAGCCTGCGCTGGAGTGTCAGCCTGGCCAGAGTGTGCATCCCGCATGGCGCGATCCCCGGCCAGCGGCAGCAGCCAGGGCTGGGGTCTCAGTCTGGCCAGGGCGTGATCAGTGTGGGGTCTAAACCACGGAGTCACACCAGCTAGGCAGATATGGAGGAATCTTAAATGTTTCTTTTTTTAAAATATATATTTTATTGATTTTTTACAGAGAGGAAGGGAAAGAGATAGAGAGCTAGAAACATCTATGAGAGAGAAACATCAATCAGCTGCCTCCTGCACACTCCCCACTGGGTATGTGCCCCCAACCAAGGTACATATCCTTGACCAGAATCAAACCTGGGACCCATGAATCTGCAGGCTGATGCTCCATACACTGAGCCAAACCAGTTAGGGCTGTCCAATATGCTAAAGAAAAAACCCCATCTAACAAAAAGGGAATATGCAGGGGAGGGCATTTGGGGGTGAGCGGGTTGTCAGGGAGGGCAATTGGGGACAATTGGGCTGGCAAAGGAGGAGTCAGGTGTCAATCAGGCTGGCAGGGGAGTGGTTAGGGGGTGATCAGGCTGGCAGGCAGAAGTGGTTAGGGGCAATCAGGCAGGCAGGTGAGCAGTTGAGAGCCGCCAGCAGTCTAGATTGTGAAAGGGATGTCCAACTGTCTGTTAAGTCAGACATCCCCCAAGGGGTCCCAGATTGGTGAGGGTGCAGGTTGGGCTGAGGGACAATTCCCCCTCCTCCCCTCCCCCATGCACAAATTTTGTACACTAGATCTCTAGTCTTCTTATAAAGAGAACAAAGCATTTCCTATAAATTGCTAAATTAAACACTTGAATAAATACTATTTAGGTAAAAGCCTGCATTTTACTTCATTTTACTACATTTTTCTTCTACCTGTTCATAAATGTTATCTTAGAGGAATAACATTTTTGTTGGTAATCTAAAACATTTCAGCCAACCAGAATGTGATATGACACATATTAATGAAATGAGACATTCCACGGTCCATGAGATGGTTCTAATGTGTTCATGAGGAAGACTGACCATTACAGAAGCTAATATCCCAAGAAGAAATGACCTTTCCTATCTAGGGATTAAGTCTCATTTACTGGTGGCCACTTAGAAATTAGAGGGGCAACTAAGAGATGTGCAAATGTAATTTGAAAAAAGCTAGTATGACATATAAAGAAATCACAATTAGAGAAGACAGATTAGAATTAGAAAAGACAGAGATGGAGACATGGAAATGTCTGACTTGTCAAAGATTATTTTTAAACAACAGTTTTAGACAAACTTCAAAACATATAATCAAAATTCTTTTGAGCACTCCTTAAAGAAATGATCCTTTAGGTATACATTTGAAATAAATTTCTTCAACTATATCCAGAAAATACCAGCTTCAATTAACTCCAAACAGACACATATTATTCTGCCTTACTGCTCCTAAAAAATTTCTATCATCATTTTCATAAGAGATATTGGAAGTCCTTGATAAGCAGTTAGATGATTGTGCTACAAAACTTTCATTTGCTTCTAAAAGCCTTTGGTAAACAGGAAAGGGCAGCCATGGGTTACTTTGAGTTTCATTTCAGTCTCCGTAGCATCCCAGGGGAGATTTGAGATCTTCAAAGAACTGGCTATTCCCCTCTTCCTTCCCCCAACCCCAAGCCAGGCCATTTACAGGGATGGTGGTAGTTGAGGAAGGGTCTCTGTAGAAGTCAAATAAACAGACACCAGTGGATACTGCCAAACTTGGGGAAGCCCTTCCCAGACAGTGCTATGCTAGGACAGTAGCTCACCAGGACCCTGCAATCCACAGCATTCGAAACCTCTTACCCCCAGACTCACCTACACAAAGCTACAAGCATGCAACCTGCTCACTTTGGCAAGCAAGCATGGCAACTTCTGCAACCAGCTGAGACTTTCTGAAAGTGCATTCATCCTATATAATAAAGAGGTAAAAATTGACCATCACAGTCTCACAAGATGGGTGCCTATGACCAGGACATCAAGGGAGTTAGTGAGAGACAACCAAACGACTGAATAAGCAGGCTATGTGAGGTAATCAGTTGGCAGGGGGGCTGTGAGAGAAGGCCAGGCCAGCAGGTGGGGGGGGGTGCAGTTGAAGGTGACCAGGCTGGCAGGGAGGGCAACTGGGAGCCATTAGG
>PVJN01042266.1:0-18329 GCA_004026805.1 Lasiurus borealis | reverse complement strand
AGAGAGAGAGAGAGAGAGAGAGAGAGAGAGAGAGAGAGAGAGAGAGAGAGAGAGAGAGAGAGAGAGAGAGAGAGAGAGAGAGAGAGAGAGAGAGAGAGAAAGTATGTGTGTGTAGAGTTCTTTAAGGCATGATAATTTGACTATACACTTTCTGATGGGGTTAGAACAGGTCTTATTGTTTTCTTTGGGTGAGGGAGCAGTTGTATAGGACTGGTGACAGGACCTGATTGAGACTTGAATCATTGCTTAGAACTAAGCAGTTATTTTTCAAAACTACAAAATCCATTTTTCTCTCATTGCCTGCTGTTCTTCAGAACAAGAGCTAGTCATTTCCTAGTAAAACAGTGATTTCATTTGTCAAGATAAATGGACCAATTTGATTATTTCATAATCTTTTGGACATGAAACATTTGGTGTTGCTTTTTGGGTTAATATCTAAACAGTTGTTTTATTTTTATTTTTTTTAAAACAAATGTGATATTGTAAGTGGCTTTTGAGAAATATTTAGTAAGAACCAATTTTCATTTTCCTTGTATTCTTGAGATATACATATGAGGAACCACATGGAAGAAAATCTCTGGCCTTTTATTACTTTGCATGTTTCTAATAAAAAACCATGGAATATCTTTTACTAACTTTTATTATCTTTCAATTAACTTCTCCAATGAAAAATCCAAGGAGAGGTTTGATTAAATGAAACATTTCTAAAGATGCCTTTCTTGCAAATTTCCAAGAAACTTGGATGTCTAATATAACTTGTCTGGGGAGACATGGACTTCTAGTGTAGACTTGACACATAATTGTTCTCTCTAAATCTTTAAAAACCCACCCAAACCCTTGGGTGTTTCTACCACAAGTTGCCTCTTCTGCATTGTGTAGCAGTATGCCATGAACACCACTTTCTTTCCCTGCATCCCAGTGTCAGGATGATTGTCTATCTGCAGCACCAGGTGGATGCACTGTTTTCTGGGTTACAAGATCATAGCATTGGGAATGAATTTATTAGCAATCATGTGGAGTGGTGGAGGAGAACTTAAGTGCAACTCTCAGTAGAAAATAAGTAAGTACCCTGTGCAATGGAGAATGAAAGTACATGTTTGGTAAATGAATAGCACAGAAAAGGACATTGTTAAGTAAGACTTTTTCTAGTGTCAACTTAATCCTTTTTTTTTTTCATTTATAGCTAATTAAAGGACACAAGTATTTGAAAAAGGTATAAAGGCTGTCTGTCCCATAACTTGTTTTGTGAAAATTGGTTACAAATCTGATGTTGCAACTTACTGTAAGCCACAACTCAAAATTTGTACAAAAACAAAATATTATCTGTTGTAGATATTCTGAAAGTTCACTATAACATTTTGTTTCCACCCTTTTTTTATGCCATAAATTTAAGATATATTACTTAAATTTGTCTTAAAATCTTCGGATTCTTTTGGTTGTATAGGGGAGAAAAAATAATTTTCCTTCTACTTTTCTGAATTTGGGGCTGAGAACTCCTGTAACAAGAGGAAAACAAGCAGGCATTTATTAACATGCATACATGGGAAATACTGAGATAAATAGCAAAACTGAGATGCCTCAAGTCACCACCCTAAATACCATCTTCTGCTAAAGTTAAAAAACAGACAAAAAATGATCAAGAGTGAGCTACAATTTTGAGAGGTTACCAGGAAAAGCAAGGTAAACCAAGTTAAGGTTTCCTCTTTCTGGTATAGAAAGGAAGACATTTAAAGAGATATTTTAAAAACATGTAAATGCCCTTTATAAAAGGGTATGTTCTATTATGTTTTCAAAGCTTCCTTTCTGTAGTTTCTTAAAAATAATTATCTTCAATAATTCTTATGCCAGAAAGGCATATTTGGGAGTGGCATATTCTGCTACTGTTTAGTTGTAAGTGAGTAAAATCTAATTCAGGGTATATCAAGAGAAAGGTAAAGGTGAACATCTGCTCACATAATTGCAGGGTTCAATGGGTTGAAACTGGCTTTTGTCATCAATGGCTGTAGGTGCCTCACTAAATATCTGTATATTGAAACCTGTCTCTTCCAGGGGTATACCTAGCTTTTGTGTGGCCTGAAGTTTATACAGTTTTTATACACACACACACACACACACACACACAACACAGTAGGTCCTCAAGTCATGTCGGAGATCTGTTCCTACAGTTCTATATAACACAGTTTTTGCCATAAGTTGGAATCCACCTACATACCTATATAAGCACCTACATCTCTCACATGGAGCATATACACAGCAGTAATGAAGTGAAACACCTAAAAAAAAAATTAAAAGAAAGAACAATTCCTGAATTTTACTTGTGGTAAATAAATAATAAAAAACATAAAGCATATATGTACATACTTTGAAAATGATGGAACTTTTTTTTTATATAAATACTGTAAATGGGAGATGGTGATGTAACCACGAAATGATGTACATCGAGTCTGATATTTGATGTAACCTGAGGAATTTATAATCATTAGTCCTTTCTGTATGTATATTTGTACTGATAAAAGGGTAATACATTATTAAACTGGGAGACCTTCCAGACGTCCTCCCAGACAAAGCTATGGTGGTGGGGCCAAGGCAGAGGTGGTTAGGGGTAATCAAGCAGACAGGCAGGTGAGTGGTTAGGAGCCAGCAGTCCTGGATTGTGAGAGGGATGTCTGACTGCCAGTTTAAATCGGCAGTCAGACATCCCCAGGGGGTCCCTGATATGAGAGGGTGCAGGCCAGGGTGAGGGACACCCTACCCCCACCCCCCAGTGCACGAATTTCATGCACTGGGCTATGAAAAAATATATATATATGTGTGTGTGTGTGTATGTATATATGTGTGTATGTGTGTGTGTGTATCCTATCTAATAAAAGAGTAATATGCAAATAAACCATCACTCTGCTACACCCACAAGCCACACCCATAAGCCAATCAGAAGAGAGTAGACAAATTAACCTGAACCAAGATGGCTGCAGCAAGCAGGAGGGAGGTTTGGGTTTCCCCAGTGATGAAGGAAGCCAAGTTTTCCACACACCCTGGTGGGCCCAGGCCTCCACTCAAGGCTACTAAGTTTCAATTATAGAAGATAAATAAATCCTAACAGAAATTACTGCCATCGGGCTTGGCTCCGCTCCAGGCTACAAAGTTTCAACTGTAGAAGATAAATAAATCCCAGATACCAGGGCCTCCACTTGGGTTGCTGAGGTGTGTGACCAGTTTGTAAACCACCATAGTCCCCTCACCCAGGCCGCCCCATGCCCCAAGGGAACACCCACCCTGATCTGGGACACGCTTCAGGGCAAACCACCTGGCCCCCACCTGTGCAGCAGGCCTCTGCCCTATCTAATAAAAGAGTAATGTGCAGATTGACCATTACTCCAACACACAAGATGGCTGCCCCCATGTGGTCAAAAATCCTGCCTCTATGTGGACACAAGATGACTACCATAAGATAGGGGAGGAGGGTTGGGAGGGATCAGGCCTGTAAGAGAGGGCAGTTGGGGATGATTAAGCCTTCAGGGGAGGGCAATTAGGGATGACCAGGCTGGCAGAGGAGGGAAGTTGGGGGTGACTGGGCCTGCAGGGAAGGACAGTTGTGGGGGGAGGGGACCCAGTCCTATAGGGGAGAGCAGTTAAGGGGGACCAGTCCTGCAGGGGAGAGTAGTTAGGGGCAAACAGGCTGACAGGGGAGCAGTTAGGCATCAATCAGGCTGGCAGAGGAGTGGTTAGGGGTGATCAGGCTGGCAGGCAGAAGCTATTAGAGGTAATCAGGAAGGCAGGCAGGAAAGCAGTTGGGAGCTAGCTAGCAGTCCTGGATTGTGAGAGTGATGTCCAACTGCCCTCGAGGGGTTCCAGATTGGAGAGAGTGCAGGCTGGGCTGAGGAACAACCCCACCCCCGTGCATGAATTTTGTGCACTGGGCCTCTAGTATATATATGAGATTACAACTAGCCACATTGATAAAAAAAGATCTGAAAGGTTAAGTTGTAGTAAGTTCTTGGTAAATTTGTGTCAGCTCTCTCCCTGTCTTACAGCCCTTTTTTCCTCAGGTTGTCTTAATATTTCCTTCAGTCTCAACCCTTGAGTTGAGAAAAATTCTCCCTAAGTGGGTTCACACTTATGTGAATTTCACTACACAGAATCTCTGAAACTCTTCCAGCTGATTCATATGAATCCAAAATAGACTCTGGTCAGCTTACTGTCTCTGGTGGGATCATGAGGCCACTCTACTGAGATTGCAGAAGAAGCATGATGAGTTGGGGAGTGGCAGTGCTCTAAAAGAATCAGATGTTGAACAGTCAAATTAATGAGTGTTACTTCCATGCTCTTCATCCCCATTATAGATAGGGAGGGAAAAGTGAGAGTGTGTGAAACATTCATTTACAATTCTTTTCAGGGAGTAAAGCAACCTTAGTAAGAGCAGAGACCTTACACAGAGGTAAGCTGGAAGGTCAGTTTCTGATTTTTCTAGTTTTATAACTTTGGATATCTTTTAAATGTGTGGTATTGTTACTGTAGACAGTCAGAACGCCTGGGAGTCTCCCCAATGAGGAGGTTCTTATACTGAGTGTGGACAGGGCCCTGTGCCCAGAAAACTAGTAAGATAATTGGATAATAAAAAAGTCCCCTCCTCCATATCCCTGTAAGAACCTCAGGTTTGAGCAGGAAAAGAGATGATCTTTGAGATGGAGGATAATGAGATTGATCTTTGGGATAGAGCCCCCCATTCTGCCACGTCCTGAGGCTCCTGCATAGTTCTCTTTCCTTCTGTACCAGCACCTGCCTCACGAGTTTGGTTTTCCTTGCTGCACACAGCCAAACCTCAATTGTTTTTTTTTTTTTTGTTGTTGTTGTTTGGTTACAGTATTAGATAAGGATAGCCGGTTGGGAGCCTCTCCCTCTTATATCTTCCTTTACACAGAATTTATTCTCAGATATGTTATGACAAATAGTAATTCTCTTGGTCAGTAGAAGTTCTGACAAAGGAAATAAAAGCCTGGTCCTGAAACTCCATGTTTGTGTTTCCATTTCCTTTCCATTTCCTTATTCCTTGTTCACCTCTCTGAATTGGAATGATGGAATAAAAATGGGATGATATGGAAATGTGCTGTATCCAAAGTTGGAAGCATCTGTGTGTACATAGCACCACTTAATGATGCTTCTTTGTGTACTATCAGCATATCAGAAATAGAAGTACATCTCCTTTCCCTCATGAACTTAGTACAGCAGCTGCCATTAAAATACCCTTTTATAGATGATGTAACTGTTATAAGTTTTAGAAATATATAGTTTTATAGGTGATGTAACTGTTATAAGTTTATAGAATAGGATATATATATATATATATATATATATATATATATCCTATTCTATTTATCCTATATATCTATTTCTCTGGAGAACTCTAATAATTATTTATAAAATCAAATCTCTCTCTCTCTCTATGTATATATTCTATTGTTTCTGTTTCAAATGAATCATATATATGATTTATTATATATATATGATTTTAAATGTGTATATCTATGATTTTTTTAAATGTGTATATCTATGATTTATTCATCATAAGGAATTAGTTCACATATTTATATCTATGGAGGCTGAAAAGTTGCATGAACAATCATCTGCAAGCCAGAGACCCAGAAAGTTGGAAGTACAGTTCCAATAACCAGAATGTATAAGAACCAAAACTGATGGTATAAGTCATGCATAGTTGGGAGCAGGAGACAGATGTCCTGGCTCAAGTATTCAGGCAGAGAGCATTTATTCTGGTCTCTGCCTTTTTGTTCTGCTCAAGCCCAGGGGACTGGATGATGATGTCCACCCAGAGGAGGACAGTCTGCTTTACAGAGTCCATTATTCCAATGCTGATCTCATTTGAAAAACCCTCATAGACACACCAGAAATAATGTTTTATCTGAGCACTGGTGTCCCAGTCAAGATAGCACATAAAGTTAGCTATTACAATTAACTGATGTGTGGCAGAAATAATTAAAATTACACTTAAAAAATAGGAACATGTGCCCGACTGGCGTGGCTCAGTGATTGAACAACGACCCATGAACCAAGAAGTCACTGGTTGGATTCCCAGTCAGGCTTATTTCCCAGTAGGGGGCGTGCAGGAGGCAGCCAATCTATGTTGTTTCTCTCTCATCAATATTTTTATCTCTCTATCCCTCTCCCTTCTCCCTGTCTCTCTAAAAATAAATAAAAGCATATTTAAATAAACAGGAAATGCTATAAGGAGACTCTTTTCAGCAGATGGACTCTTTGGGGTTTGAGTGCCCACTTTCTCCTTCATGAGTCCCTTAAAGTTTCACAAAGTACCTTCTATTGTAGGTGCTGAAGGAAAGTAAATGAGTGGTTCAGTGAATAGCTCTGCTCTTATTGCTTCTCTTTGTCTGTGGCCTTGTGTTTTCAGGTATCCACTATACTCATGATTCTATCTCTTTACTGGTCCCTTTTCGTTCTTAAAAATCTTATATATCTTTTTTATTTTAAAGCCTGGTATATTCTCTTTCAACCTTTGATTCGTGATATTTCCATTTGTCATTTTTCACTTTCTTTTAAAGTACAACTGCCTTTACCTGTTTCAGTTTCTCCTGAAGACACATAGATTTTTGTGTCTATTTTTTTTAATTTTATTCTGTGACTTTGCTCTTTTTTAGATACTGTTGGTGACGTGGTTGCTCTGTTAAGTTAAAAAGGGCACCTCATTGCACCATCACGAGAGAAAAACTGATTGACTAATGATGTAATTTCTATTGTGTCAGGGTCTTTTGCGGTTACCAACTGAGGAAATGAAGCTCTTTAAAATGGCATTTTTAATATAGTCCAAACCTCAAAGCACAGGCCTGGGCTATGTTTCCTTTTTCTTTGATTTATTTAACCTAGTAGATATAAATATTGCTCTTTTAACTTTCACTGTATTCTCTATTTTAAAAACAATACCCATAACTGAATATATTTTTATATGCTATGTTTATAAAATCAAACCCCATCCATACCCCATAACTGACTTTATTTTCTACCACTAGAAAGAGAACTAGTCAAAATCAATTGAATTCT
This sequence comes from Lasiurus borealis, assembly GCA_004026805.1. Taxonomy (NCBI): domain Eukaryota; kingdom Metazoa; phylum Chordata; class Mammalia; order Chiroptera; family Vespertilionidae; genus Lasiurus; species Lasiurus borealis. The sequence continues at coordinate 11,264 of PVJN01042266.1, read as the reverse complement.
CTAGAATTCTGTATTGGGCAATTAGGAGATATCATATGCATGTAATCATTAAATTGATCTGATTAATATGTTTGCTTTACTAATCAGCTTATTTCATATTATTTGACAAGCATGCTCAGTAATCTGATATAGTATTTATCTGAAGGGAGGAAAATTCTGTGGCAATGATAATGAACTATGAATCTAAATTTCTTAGGTTCAAATCATAATTACTCTGATTACTAACTTGAGCAAGTTATTTGACCTCTATAAGACTAAACTTCTTTCTGAATAATGAAGATATTACTAGTATCAATCATATATAATTATGATGATTAACTGAATGTTATTGAATGTCCCTCTGAATAGGGCTCACAGATGATAATTCTTAAAATTCTAGTTTTTCTTGATTTATTGTTTTTACAGGGTGTCCCAATTATTTCTCCCCAACTTTTTATTTTGAAAATATTGAAACTTTCAGTAGAGAGAACACACATGCATACCTTCACACAAAAATTTAATTATGAACATTTTGTCACAATTGTTACTTTGCTTTCTTTTTCTCATTAATATAAATATATTTTAGTTATTTATTTTTAAAATATGTTTTATTGAGAAAGGATGGGAGATGGGGAGATAGAGAAAGAAAGAACCATTGGTTCTTTCCCATACGCATCTCAACAGGATGGAACCCAAAACCTGGGTGTGTGCCCTAAATGGAAATTGAACCCATGACCTTTTGGTGTATGGGATGACACTCAACCAACTGAGCCACACTGACCAGGGCCATTCATATACATTTTGTTTTTATTTTTTAATTACTAGAACTGATAAATGAATTCAGTACAGTAGCAGGATACAATGTATATCCAGAAATCAGTTGCATTTTTATATACCCATAATGAACTATTAGAAAGGGAAAAAAAATCTCATTTGTAGTTGCATCAGAAATATCTAGGAATAAATTTAATCAAGGATATAAAAGTCCAAGTCCTGTACTCGGAAAATTATAAGACACTGAAGGAAGAATACAAATAGTGGAAGCATATACTGTGCTACTGGATAGGAACATGGTGAAAATATTCATAATACTCAAAGTAATCTGAAGGTTCAGTGTAATTCCTATGAAGATGCCATGTCGTGATTCACAGAACTGTAACAAATATTGCAAAAATCTTTATATGGAACCACTAAAGACCCAGATAGCCCAAGAAATCTTGAGAAAGAAGATCAAAGTTGGAGGAATCATGCTACTAGATATCAAATTATACTACAAGGGCATAATAATCAAAACAGTATGGCATTGGCATAAAAACGGACAAAGAAATCATTGGAACAGAAATAAAGCCATGCCTTTATGGTCAATTAATATTTGACAAAGGAGGCAAATGCAGTGGGCTAAAGACAGTCTATTCAATAAAAGGTGTTGGAAAAATTAAATTAGATTATTTTATATTGTACATAAAGATAAACTCAAAATGAATTAAAGACTTTAAAGTTTGATGTGCAAACACAAAAATCCTAGTGGGAAATGAAGGCAGTAAAATCTTTGACATTTCCTGTAGCAATATTTTTTCTGATATATCACCTCTGGTAAGGGAAACAAAAGAAAAAATAAACAAATATGACTAGCTGAAAAGTTTTTGCATGGCAAAGGAAACTATCAATAAAATGAAAAGACAATCCACTGAGTGGGAAAACATATTTGCCAACAAATGATACATCTAATAAAGGGTTAATATTCAAAATTTATAAAGATGTAGTCCCATTTGTTTATTTTCTCTTTAGCTTCCATTGCCTTTGGAGCAGTATCAGTGAAGAAGTTCTTTCAGCATATGTCTGAGATTGTGCTGCCTGTGGATTCCTCTAGTATTTTTATGGTTTCCCGTCTAATGTTTAATTCCTGTATCCATTTTGAGTTTATTTTTGTATTTAGTGTTAGTTGGTAGTCCAGTTTTATTTTTTTGCATGTATCTATCCAATTTTCCCAACACCATTTATTGAAAAGGCTATCTTGGCTCCATTGTATGTTCATGCCTCCTTTGTCAAATATTAATTGAGCATAGTGGTTTGGTAGATATCTGGATTCTCTCTTCTATTCCATTGGTCTATATGTCTGTTCTTATGCCAGTACTGTTTTGAGAACAGTTGCTTTGTAATATAGATTGAAATCTGGTATTGAGATCCCACCTACTTTATTCTTCTTTCTCAGAATTGCTGTGGCTATTTGCGGTCTTTTTTCGTTCCAGATGAATCTTTGAAGAATTCTTTCTAGGTCTGTGAAATACGTTTTTGGTATTTTAATGGGTAGTGCATTGAATCTATTGATTGCTTTGGGTAGTATGGATATTTTAATGATGTTGATTCTCCCAATCCATGAGCATGGTATGCTCTTCCATCTGTTTACATCTTCCTCTATCTCTTTCCTCAGTGTCCTGTAGTTTTCTGCATATAGGTCTTTTACCTCCTTAGTTAGGTTTATTCCTAGGTATCTTAATTTTTTGGTGCAATGGTAAATGGGATTGCTTTTTTAGTCTCTCTTTCTGTAATTTCACTCTTAGTGTATAGAAATGCCATAGGTTTCTTGGCATTAATTTTGTATTCTGTTACATTGCCGAATTCATTTATTAAGTCAATTAGTTTTGGGATGGAGTCCTTCGGTTTTTTTTATATACAGAATCATGTCATCTGCAAATAAGGACAACTTTACTTCTTTTCCAATTTGGATGCCTTTTATTTCTTCTTCTTGTCTAATTGCAATGGCTAATACTTCCAGTACTATGTCGTATAGGAGAGCTGAGAGTGAGCATCCCTGTCTTGTTCCTGTTCTTAGGGGAAATGGTTTTAGTTTTTGCCCATTGAGTATGTTAGCTGTGGGTTTATCATATATGGCTTTTATAATGTTGAGGTGTGATCCTTCTATTCCCACCTTGCTGAGAGTTTTTATCAAGAAAGGGTATCAAAATAAAAAGCTTTTACACAGCAAAAGAAACCATCAACAAAACAATAAGAAAGACCACTGTATGGGAAAACATACTTGCAAATGTTATCACTGATAAAGGTTTAATCTCCAACATCTACAGTCAACTTATTCAATTTAATAAAAGGAAGATAAACGATCCCATAAAAAAAAATGGGCAACAGACCTAAATAGAACCTTTTTGAAAGATGACAGAAGGGAGGCCAAGAGACACATGAAAACCTGTTCAAAGTCACTAATTATCTGAGAGATGCAAATCAAAACAATAATGCAATACCATCTTATACCTGTCAGAATGGCAATCATCAACAAATCAACAAACGACAAGTGTTGGCAAGAATGTGGAGAAAAAGGAAACCTTGTGCAGTTGGTGGGAATGCAGACTGGTGCAGCTATTATGGAGAACAGTATGGAGTTTCCTCAAAAAACTAAAATGGATCTCCCTTTTGACCCAGCAATCCCACTTTTAGGAATATATACTAAGAAATTAGAAACACCAATCAGAAAGGATTTATGCATGCCTATGTTCATAGCAGCACAATTTACAATAGCTACAATTTGGAAACAACCTAGGTGCCCATCAGCAGATGAGTGGATCAGATAACTATGGTGCATCTACACAATGGAATTCTATGCTGCCAGTAAAAAGAAGGAATTCTTACCATTTGCAGGAAACTGGATGGAACTGGAGAGCCTTATGCTAAGTGAAATAAGCCAGTAAATGAAATAGAAACACCACATGATCTCACTCATTTGTGGATAATAAAGAACATTATAAGCTGATGAACATAAGGATAGACACAGAAGCAGTAAAGCATCAAACAGACAGTCAAATTACAGCAGGAAGTTTAAGGAGAGGTGGGGTAGAGAAGAGATCAACCAAAGGACATGTATGCATGCATATAAGCATAACCAATGAACACAGACACTGGGGGGTTGAGGTATGCCTGGGAGGGGTGGGGGCAATGGGGAGATATGTATACATGTAACACAATAAAATAAAAAAATTTATAAAGAACTTTTAAAACTCAACACCAAAACAACAACAACAAACAACCCAATTAAAAAGTGGGCAAATGATTTAATTAGACATTTTTCTAAAGAGGACATACTGATGGTCAATAGACATATAAATGATGTTCACTGTCACTAATCATCAGAGAAATGCAAATCAAAACCACAATGAGATATCACCTCATATCTGTCAGAATGGCTGTCATCAATAAATTAAACAAGTGTTGCTGAGGATGTGGAGAAAAGGGAACCCTCATGCACTGTTGGTGGGAATGCATATTGGTACAGCCACTGTGGAAAGCAGTATGGAGTTACCTCAAAAAATTAAAACATGAAACTGTCTTAAGATTCATTGATTTCACTTCTGGAAATATATTCAGCCTCACCGGTGCTGCTCAGTGGTTGAGTGTGGACCTATGAACCAGGAGGTCACAGTCAATTCCTGGTCAGGGCACATGCCCAGGTTGCTGCCTCCATCCTCAGTACAGGTGTGTAAGAGATAGGGGATGACACTTTCTTCTTCCTTCCTCTCTGAAATCAATGAAAAAAAAAATATATATATATATCTCCGAAGAAACCCAAAACACTAATTCAAAAGGTTATCTGCACCCCTGTGTTCATTGCAGTGTTATTGACAATAACTAAGATTTGGAAGCAGCCCAAGTGTCCATCAGTATATGAGTGGATAGAAAAGCCATGATACATTTTTACACAATGGGAAACTACTCAGCTGTGAAAAAAAGGAACTCTTACCCTTTGTGACAGCATGGTTAGACCCAGAGAGCAAATACTAAGCCAGACAGAGAAAGACCAGTACCATATGATTTCACTCATATGTAGAATCTAATGAACCATATAAACTAACAAAATGGAAGCAGACTCATAAATAGATAACACACTGACAAATGTCAGAGGGGAAGAGTGTTTGGGGGGGGGGCTAGGAGAAAAGGTGAAGGGATTAAGAAAAAAATACCATAATTCATAGACATAGACAACAGAGTGGTTATTACCAGTGTATGTTTCTTCTTTCAGCTAAAATAAAATGGGTTCCTTTGCTGTTTACAACAGATATTTATTTATTTATTTATTTATTTATTATTTTTATTTTATTTATTTTAAAATGTATTTTATTGATTTTTTACAGAGAGGAAGGGAGAGGGATAGAGAGCTAGAAACCTCCATGAGAGAGAGACATCAATCAGCCACCTCCTGAACGCCACCTGTCGGAGATGTGCCCTCAACCAAGTACATGCCCTTGAATGGAATCGAACCTGTCTGCGGTTCAGTCTGCAGGCCAATACTCTATTCACTGAGCCAAACCAGTTTTAGCTATTTATTTATTTTTTTAAATCTTCTTTGTTGAAAGTATTTTATATATCCCTCCTTTTTCTTATCGTTATCAGCCTATAACATGTCTTTTTATGAGAAAACATCACTACATATATACAGTGGTACCTCGAATTACGAGTGCCCTAACATATGAGATTTTTGAGATATGAGCCGTCGAGAGAGCGATTTTTGCTTTGAAATAAAAGGAACATTTGAGATACAAGTAATTGCGCGAATCGGCCGGCTGCACATGACCCACCAGTTTACCACGACTCGAGCATCTCATAGTTTCCCACACCTCAAGGTTATGGAACGAATTAAACTCATATCTCGAGGTACCACTGTACTTTGTATTGAGATATATAGTGAACCTACAGAAAAATGCACAAATCATAGCTATGAACCTCAAGGAAGTTTTACAAAACAAATATAAATATATAAACAGCTTTTAGTGAGACTCAGATCATCTCCAGTTTAGCCAGTGGGATTCTTCTTTCAGTATTTCCTGTTTCTATTTGACATGTCTCCATCAGTCTGCGAGTGTGCCTTGAGCAAAGTAAGATCTTTTAAGCTAAAATTGTTATTTTCTTATGCTTGATCATGAACAGCAATTTCTTCAGAGTACCCTGCCTCACATTAGTGGGGAATGGAATTTAGAAACAAAGATTTGGCTACCAGGGAGGGCTCATTGCTACTTGAGTATCATTGCTTCTAGGATATATGTATGTATGTATATGTATATAGTATACTAGAGACCCGGTGCATGAAATTCGTGCATGGGAGGGGAGTGTCCTTCAGCCCAGCCTGCACCCTCTCCAATCTGGGACCCCTTGAGGGATGTCCAACCACCCATTTAGGCCCAATCTTTTCACAATCCAGGACTGCTGGCTCCCAACTGCTCACTTGCCTTTGCCTGATTGCTCCTAACTGCTTCTGCCTGCCAGCCTCATCATCCCCTAACCACTCCCCTGCCAGCTTGATTGATGCCTAACTACTCCCTGGCCAGTCTGATTGCCCCTAACTGCCCTCCCCTGCAGGCCTGGTCACCCCTTACTGCCTTCCCCTGCCAGTCTGGTAATCCCTAACTGCCCTCCCCTGCAGGCCTGGGTCCCTCCCCCCTCAACTCTCCTCCCCTGCAGGCCTGGTTCCCCCCAACTGCCCTTCCCTGCAGGCCTGGTTACCCCCAAATGCCCTCCCCTTCTTGCCTAATCTCTCCCAACTGTCCTCCTCTGCTGGCCTGATCACCCCTAACTGCCCTCCCCTGCAGGCCTGATCACCCACAACTGCCCTATCCTGTAGGCCTGGGTCCCTCCCAATTGACCTCCCCTGCAGGCCTGGGTCCCCCCCAACTGCCCTCCTCTGGTGCCTGGTTCTCCCCAGAACTGCCTTCCCCTGATGTCCTGGTCCCCCCAAAACTGTCCTCCCCTACAGATTTGGTCTCCCCCTACTGGCCTACCCTGTAGGCTGATACCCCCCAACTCCCCTCTCCTGCTATCCTGGTTCTCTCGCAACTCCCCTCCCCTGCAGGCCTGGGTCCCCCTCAACTGTCCTCCCCTGCAGGCCTGGTCTTACCCCCTCCAATAACCCTCCCCTGCAGGTCTGGTTCCCCCACAACTGCCTTCCCCTGTAGGCCTCCCCACAACTGCCCTCCTCTGCCAGCTTGGTTCCTCCTAACTGGCCTCCCCTGCTGACCTGGTTTCCCCCAACTGCCCTCCTTTGCCAGCCTAGTCACCCCTAACTGCCCTCCCTTCTTGTCTAATCATCTACAACTGCCCTCCCATGCAGGCCTGGTCCCCCCAAACTGCCCTCCCTTGCTGGCCTGGTCTCCTCCAACTGCCCTCCTCTGCTGGTGTGGTCACCTCCAACTGCCTCCTGGATATCCCTAACTGCCCACAACTGTTGTCTGCAGACCATTTTGTGGTGGCTATCTTGTGTCCACATGGGGGTAGCCATCTTTGACCACATGGGGGTGACCATCTTGTTTCTTGGAGTGATAGTCAATTTGCATATTACTCTTTTATTAGGTAGGATATGTAATAACCTACAATTCACATCCAACAGTATAGGAGTCTTTCACCTTCCCTCATGTATTTGTATTTCCTTTATTCCACAGTAAGATCCAAATGTGTTGATTCATGTGCTCTCTCCTATAACATCCAGAAAAATGGTTTCCTATTACTGTATCAATACTCCCAACAACCCATAAGTAAAGTTCAAGATTTATTTGCATTTTTCTCTGTGCTAATATTCCACTGTGGACATATATTCAGAATATGGATTCAGAAATTATTTGCATATATTTTTTTTGGTCCTTTGTGTTATTTTTATCAATATGACATATCCTTCATTTCATTGATTTCTCTGTTTGCATGCATGATATCCTTCATTTCATTGATTTCCCTGTTTGCATGCATGCTTAAATTTTGTTTCAAAATATTTTTCTATTTTCTGTTTTGAATATGTAAAACTTTGCATGGTTCAAAAGTCAACATTCGATCAAAAGTTGTTCAAGGAGGTCCCACTCCATCGTACCCTTCTACCCATCATCATTCACCCTCTATTGCAAACATTTGCAGTATTTTTTTCTGGTTTATCCTTCACATGTTTAGCACAAAAACTAGCCAATACACCTATATGTACAAATGCTTACCTTGTATTCTTTCTTATGCATAAGTTAGCATACTACACAGATTCTTTCTAACCTTGCTTTTTTATTCTGAAAGTTATTCCATATCATTTTATAAGATCCTCCTAATTCCTATTTCAGTTGACTAGTACTCCTTTATTGATATGCCAGGGCTTTTCCTATTGATAGTTTTCATTGTTCCTAGTATTTTGTTACTACAAATAATGCCACAACAAATAGCTTTGTGTCCATGTGGGTTTTTTTTTTTTGTATGTTTGAAAGCATGTTCAGAGTGAATTGCTATCAGTGACATTGCTATGTGGAAACAAATGGATAGGCAGGTGGATTGATATAAAGGTTAATAGATACATCATTTTCCTAACTAACAATGGATTTCCCTGCATCAGATTATACTGTTTTGCACTCTCACTGGCAATGTATAAGAAGGACTGTTTCTCCACACCCCTTGTCAATAGAGCATATATCGTCAAACTTGAAACTTTTGCCAATCATGTAGGCAAGAAATAGTATCTTGGTGTAGTTGTTTTTACTTTTTTTAAAAAATTTTCAATTTTGAGAATATGTTCTAATTGATTTGAGATAGAGAGGAAGGGAAAGGGGAAGAGAGAAGAGAGAAACATCAACTTGTTGCCTCCAGTATACACCCCAACTGGAATCAAAACTGCCACCTGGGAATGTGCCGAAACCAGAAATCAAACCTGAGGCTCTTGGTACACTGGATAATGCTCCAATCAACTGAGCCCCACTGGCCAGAGCTCAGTGTTGTTGCTTTTAAATAAACATTTTATTTTAAGATAGTTTTAGATTTACAGAAGATAGCACAGTGTACTCATGTTCTCCACACTTAATGGTCTCCTCCTGTTAACCTCTTATGTCAGTGCACTACAGTTGCTATAATTTCCACTGTAGTTTTCATGTGCTTTTCTCTTATTATAACTTAAGGTAAGCATACTTTTCTATGTAAAGGCCATTTCTGTATCCTTTTCTGTGACCTACTTATTTCCTTTATTTTACTCATACTAAAAACTAAGTTTTTGAATCCATTTTTTCTTTGACTTTTAAGAATTAATAAAACACATTTATTTATATAAATATTAGGGTGATTGGTATGTAATTTTTGCTATAGATTTGGCTGGATCCCTATTCTCAAACCATGTTATGATTTGTCTCATCCACTTGGTTGTACTTTGCTTCCCTTTGGCATTAGCCTCAAGCTATGAACTCCCTTGTAGTGGCAGAAATACCAGCTCAACTTCTCTTTTCATTATATCAATGCAGTGACTTATATCAACAGTTTTTTCTGTTGTCTTGCATTGAATATCATTAGATCAAACTGGGCCATGTGCCTGCCTCTCAATGCATCTCTGTGGTTAGTGCTGGAATATACTGGTAGATCACATCTTGATATGGATAACCCTGTATGTGTAAATGTGTTTTTTCTAGCATGCATATTATTTTCAGCATGCTATGGTATTACTTTCTGTGCAAAAGAATGTTTATATATTGTATATAATCATATTTTTAGTCTTTTCCTTTAAAAAAACATTTGAATTTAGTTATAATTAGGAAAGTTTCCTCATATCCAAGTTGTAAAGGAATTCACCCATGTTCCTTCTAATACTTATTTCATATTTATCTTAACCATTGCCCTTGATTTTAAAGCTAATTCTATAGAATCTCAAGGTCTGCCAGAACTCAAAGGATTAATTCCTGCAGAAACTGGTGGCTGGAGGAAAGGGGAAAGACCTCTCCTAGTTTCTTAGGCAGGGAGGTTGGGGCTTTAGATCCCAGCCAAGGCTTTGCAAAGAGAAGACATAATTGAATAACTGAAACAATGATTGTATAAAAGAAGTTCTAGATAGGAATAATGTGTGGCTTAACAATTGGGCTCTTTCTGAAGAATCTGATGAGCACCAAAGTTAGAAAACAAGAAATGAAAGAACAAGAAAGTAATGCTGGTTTCTAAGTCAAGTTGTTAGGAACAAGGGAGTACAGGTTCCTGTGCCATGAGAGTAAGGCTCCACTTTTGAACAGGGGTGGGCATGTTTTATGCTGTATTTTTTTATATGACTAGCAGCACAGTAAGTTTGTTTACATCAGCATCACCATAAACATGTGAGTAGTACCTAGTGCTACAACTTTATGATACTCACAACTTCACTAGGTGATAGAAATTTTTCGCTCTATTATAATCTTGTGAGATCATTGATGCATCTGTGGTTGACTGAAACTTCGTTTTGTAACACATGACTATATTTCGTATTACAATTTATTTTGTGTGTATAATACTTATATAATATAATAATTTTTATTTTATTTTGCATTTTAACCAATAATCATTTCTTATATTAAAAATAATATTGTGGAATGACTAAGAAATTATTTTATCCATTTTGGAAATGAGGAAACAAAGGTTAATAGGGAGGAGTAAAGAGAATCCTTGAGACCGTGTACTTACAAAGTGAAGAACTGAGAAGCTGGGATATATGATGTGAAATCTACTTACATCTTATTTCCAAAATACTCTTGTAAGTTTCCTGATGTATGGAATAGGAAAATTTATTTCTAGACTGTAGAGTTAAAAGATTTTACTTTTAAGGAGTGAGGAGTAGAACTTAAATGGATTTAAGTTAGAATGCACTTTATTGGCTCGTAAAACTGACCAGCCTAAGGATAGATCCTTAGATATGACTGGATCCCCCATGCTCAAACCATGTTAGACATTTGTCTCATCCATTTGGTTGTACTTTGCTTCCCTTTGGCATTATCCTCAAGCTAAGAACTCCCTTGTAGTGGCAAAAATACCAGCTCAGCTTCTCTTTTCATTATATCAGCTCAGTGGTTTGTTACTAACAGTTCTTTCATTTGTCTTGCATTGAATATCATTAGATCAAATTGGTCCATGTGCCTGTCTCTCAATCCAGCCCTATCTATACAGTGGTACCTCGAGATACAAGTTTAATTTGTTCTGTAACCTTGCTCATATATCAAGTTGCTCGTATCTCAAAGCAAATTTCCCCATTGAAATCAATTGAAATGCCGTTAATCTGTTCCAGCCCCCAAAATGCCACCTCAGTTGTTCTTGTTACATGTTTTTGAATAAGAAAAATGTATTTATAAATGACAAATATTGCATAAAAACATAATAAAAGAGAATGTAAAGGAATAAACTGGTTTTATAAATTGTATTTACCTACACATTACACTTTTAATGCTACACTTTATCCCTAAACTAAATGTAACATACTAATCTTCACTGAACTTAATTGCTACTGGTCTTTGCATTTTTGGCCGATTTAAAAAACAAACAAACAC
>PVJN01042265.1:0-18334 GCA_004026805.1 Lasiurus borealis | reverse complement strand
GAAGCCTAATTAAGGGGCACTGAGCTCCCCCAGTGCAGCACATCAACGTGGCGGGTGACAGGGGTCAGCTTGGAGAGGAAAGGCTGTCGGCTCCCGGACTCGTCAGGAGAAGAGACAGAGGAGAGAGGAACGTCAGCCAGGAGAGGGCCTGGGGTCTGCAGTTAGGGACCCGGAGGCTTCATTACTCCATGTCTAAGGCTGTGAGCTGGGTTTTGAACATACACTCATCCCTAACATACATAGACACACACATATATGGACACAGATATATACACAAATGCATGTACCCATGCATGCACACAATGCACTGAGCTGGAAGATGAGGTCCTTGCATGACTACAACACTGAAGCTAGATTGTGCTTTCAAGTTGGGAAAGATGCCCCGAATCCCTTAGTCCCTGGAAATGGGTGACAGAAAAGCTGTGTAGCCTTGGGCTGCGGTCCTCCCTGTGTCCCCACCGTAAAATAAAGGTTTAAAGAACTGATTTCTAAATGCTTGTACCTCTAAGGTTTTATGACGCTATGAAAACTGCTTCACCTGTGAACCCTGCTAAAAGTAACTACTGTACTGTTATCTTTGCTATTAGATTCTGGATAGCCAAAGCCATTTCCTTGGAAATGAACACGATGTATGGGTCTGGTGGCCTTTTAAAATGGGATGCAGGCCCATGCACTGAAAGGTTGCCGGTTCGATTCCTAGTCAGGGCACATGCCGAGGTTGTGGGCCTGATCTGGGTGGTGGGTGTGCAGGAGGCAGCCAATCGATGTTACACTCTCACATAGATGTTTCTCTCTCTCTTTCTTAAAATAAATAAATAAATAAATAAATAGACAGACTATTCTTTAAAAAAAAATAAAGTGAAGGATATTTTTCCTCTTTGGAAAAGTCAGATATGCTCCCCTTGGAAAGTAGGTCCGATCACTCTGTGGTCCACTGAGGACCACAGTCACATCTTCTTGCCTCCTCTGCCAAAATAAGAACACTCCAATGAGCAGTGTATGCACACAGGGACCATGGTCATTCTAGGAGATAAACGGTTTAATAAACTGTTCAGAATTTACAAGGGAACATACCCAAGGAACTGCTTCCACTGGAATTGAGTGTTCATTTCTGACCCATGAGTAACACTCTTGGAGACTCTTAACCTCTCTAAGATTCAGTTTGCTTATCTATGAAATCAAGGCATGTAATACATTTACAGAAGATGCACTCCAAGAAGAGGGGAAGCTCTGAAACCCCAGGAGCTCTGTATGATTTCTCCCATTTCCCCAAATGCCTCCTTAATGAGAAACACAGAACACAGGTGAAGAGAAGTCACTAGACTCTCCTCATCGGCTCAGAGGCCCAGCTCCAAAACGGTGCATCGGCCTACGGCCAATGACCAAGGAAAGAAAGTTAAATGGTGACATGGCAGGTCTGTGCTCTCTGCACCTGGCATCAGCGGCAATCTCTGCTTCTCACATATCTGTGCTGCAGGAGGTGCTCCCTGTTCCATCCACAGTTCTCTCCCGACTTAGTGTGTAATTAGTAGTCGCTTTATAGCAGCTCCAGACTCGAGTCTCTTAGGGAAGTTCTTTAAAAGTGAAGTGAGAATTCATGCCTGAGGGTCCCTGGTGTCTGCCAGGCCACAACAGAGCTATAAATTCTGGATCTGCCTGTAGCTGTTCTGATTTTTATCCAGAAAATTATTACATGGTCAACACTGCAGGCCCATAAAATTAGCCAAATATAAGGGAGATGTTGTATGGTTAAGCTATGGGAGGCTGCCTGAATTTTGAAATTTTTCCCTTTGAAATGAGATGTCCCAAGAGAACCATTAAAGTCTATTAGTCAATAGAAATATGCAAAAGTGTTTATGTGCCTGGGGAGGCCTGGGCTGGGCCAAGTGTGCCCTCGGTAAGGCTCTGTCACCGGTAAGTTGTGGTGGGAAGTCCTTTGGAAAAGAAACTGCAGAACCTTTGCTTTGGACTCTGAAAAGGTGCTGCCCTCTCCTCACACCACATCCAGTGACTTTAAAATCAACAATCAGAGACCCTTTCCTTCTGAGATACCTGAGGCCAGAGTGCCTTCAACTATTAAAGCCCAAATCAAGGCACCAAAAGATGGGGAGTTTCTTTAGTCCTGGAAAGAGAATCAAATGGACTATCCCTCTCCTCTGTGCTCAGAAAATAAGAAATACACTTAACTTAAACCAAGAAAGATCTCAAGAACAAGCATCAATTTAATTATGGTGTGTGATCACTCAGAATCACCAGATTCAAACAGAATTCGTATGGGACCAACATGGTTCAACTGGTAGCGACTGGGTAGGGAGTGTTAAGCCACCTCCGGGCTCTGCGGGAAGAGTGCTGCACGTGGTTAATGATGTCCACCACCATGCATTTCCACTCCTGATTAGGGGGCGGGGTGTGTGTCATGTAATCTCCCTTAGGGGCAATGGGAAAAAATATCACTAGAGGATATTTTTTCCCATTGATTTTCAGACAGTATGAAAGGGAGGGAAGAAGGGGGAGAGAAACATCAGTGTGAGAGAGACACATTGACTGGTTGCCTCCCACACGTGCTCTGACCAAGCCCAGAGATGGAATTTGCAACTCAAGTATACGAATCCGTTACCCTTTGGTCTGCGGGACAATGCTCCCGCAATGAGCCAAACCAGCCAGGGTGTGTTTTTTTAAACTAACTAAAGCTCATACTTTATTCAGAGCTCCTCCGTTTTTTCCTAATGTCTTTTCTGTTTCAGGGTCCCATGCAGGACACCACATTCATGTAGTTGTTGTGTCTCCTTGGATCCTCTGCACGGGACAGTTTCTCTGCTTGTCCTGTTTGTACTGACCTGCACAGTTTTGAGAAGCACTGTCAGGGGTTTCAAGCATGTCCCTCAACTGGGACTGGCCCAACATTTTCCTCGTGATCAGACTGGGGTTGTGAGTTTGAGAGGCAGACCCCAGAGGTGAAGGCACAACCATCCCCGTGCCTATCACAGCTGGCTGCTGACCTGGATCACCTGTGGGGACTGTCAGGTTTCTCCACGGTATGGTCACTCTGTCCCCCTCTCCATCCTGTATGCTCTGGAGCGTCCTCACTAGGAACAGCCCCCGGCGAAGGAGGGAGAGTTCCGCTCCCTCTTTGAGGGCAGAGTATCTCACAGACACCATGTGGGACTGTACAAGAGAGACCATCTCTTCTCCCCGAGCCATCCCATTTCTGCTATTCTTACCTCCTGTGAAGAGATTCTTCCTGTCGCCGGAACAGAAAAACAAAGAAGCAAAGGGGACAGGCCACACGCAAACCCAACGTCAACAGAATCTCAAGCCCGTCTCTGGCTGACAGGACAGCCAATCGCAACCCAAAATCTTCGTAAAAGTGAAAGGCCAGGAAGGTGTGCCCACCGCTCCCGCTCTGTGGGCGGTGCTGGGAGACTCACCATGTTATGCTTGAGGATTCTCTGGACCACGGGCGTGAACACCTCGATGACCACCATGGACCGGGGCCGCTCTCTGCAGTGCTGGGGAAACAGGAGGGCATGGTCGGTGCTGAGCCTGCAGCCTCTCGCCCAGGGAGCTCAGCACGGGCCTGGGCTCCCTGCTGAGCAGTGTTGCACAGCTCTTTGTTCGTATTTTTGGAGGAAGAAAAGGGGGCGAGGAAGAAAGTTTAGTTTGCTTTTTATTCTGATCTTAAAGTCTGAGTGTGTATCAGGCGGTGTGGGAAGTTGCAGATCTGACACGGCCCTTGCTTAGTGCAGTGAGACTGCAGCACTAAGACCCGGCGCAGGCCTGGCACAGGAGCTCCACGTAACCACTGCGAGAACACCAGGGGTTTGGTGCCTGGACACCAGTCTGGAGAACAGTGTGGCTTTCCCACTGCCGGCTCTGATAACCTGCAGCAGTCTGCGGGCCAAACGCAGCTCTGAGTGTTGCACCTCACGGGCGTGGTGCTTTGATTCGAACTGAAACTGAAGGCCTTCAGGCGGAGCAGACAGGAGCCCACCACTGCGGCACAGGCACAGCCTGCCGGGCCTGAAGGTGCTGATCCCCGCCTGGAGGAGAATGCTGTACTTGGGCTATTAGAAATCAGGGCTTTCCTGGGAAATTAAGATGCACTAACTTCCCTCAGCTCTTGGGGTCCCAGTTTTGAAGTCTGGCAGGAGAGACTGACTGCCCAGCAAGCCCGGGGCTGGTCCAGAGTGGACCTGGTGAGGCGGCTTTGGTCCCTCAAGCTCTCTTCTCTGGAGGGCTGCTTGGTAGAGGAGGCACTGAGGCTGTGGCTTTGTCCCCTTTACCCCCAGAGGATAACAGCAGAAGGCTTTCAGGCCCCCGTGGCTGGGACCCCTCGCTCCAGGTAGCTGGGCAGCCTTCTGTTTTAGAATCAATGGAGAGTCCTACCAGGTAGTGCCCAAAAGGATGGTTTGGTCTCATCACTGTTTTTAAACTGCGCTACCATTTACTCTGAACAGCGGTGCTAGAACAAGTCTGTAAACCATGAGATCTGGGAGAAGCCATACAGCTGAAAGGAGACAAAAGGCAGATCTAGATTAAACTGGACCAAATATCAAGAGAAGAGAGGACACCTGCTGTGTCAGGTGAGAAGCTCACGCACTGGGTTATCTGACCCATCCTCTCAGGGGCAGGGAGGCCCATCTTGTCTGCAGTCTCACCAAGCTGCTGCTTCTTTCCCTCCTGTGCCCTGAGGGTGGGCCCTGGATACAGCACAGAGCCTGACGCCTGTATGCAAGCACGCTCTTGCGCGCGCGCACACACACACACACACACACACACACACACACACACACACATATGCAGGTACAACTGTATAGTTGGGCACCCATCTACTTGGACCACCTTACCTGCTTGGACTGGAGGGCACACACTGGTACGTGCCCACATTAAGAAATGTACCCTGGGGACTTCGGGCCAGCAGGCTGGGCCCACCCTCTGCTCTGTGAGTCACTGAAAAAGGTCTCCTGATGGCGAGATAGGGCCAAAGAGGATGACGCAATCCTGTCTCCCCTAAACCTCATGTCACCTGAGAATCACAGAGTGAGCGCACACTCCCCGGGCAGGGATGGGGCAGAAGGTGTACCCCAGTGTCCTTTCCTTCAGAACCATCAGGCCTTCCAAGTGCCGCTTTGCCAGGCCACGTGGGAGGAAAGGAACGCAGCGAGGTGAGTCACCAGGAGAGACCAGGCTAGCATGGGGAAGCAGTAGACCTAGGCCCTCGCCTTTCCAAGGACATTAAATTATGACACAAAAAAAATCACACAGCAAAAAACAAAAGCAGATTGTGTTCAGCCGCAGGCCCCTGTAGTGAGCTGGCAGAATGAGGGATGCCTCGTCCCCGGCGTGCCCTGGACATGTTCCGAGTAAATCCCACTGCGAGGCTGGCGCTGTGTCCCTGCGAGCGGGTGTCCCGCTCCGTGGCTCTCCCAGCGAACCTGGCATCCCCTGACTGCTTTCCCTGCCTAGGAAAGCCCCATGGCCATGCCCCCACTGTGGGCCAGCTGGTGCTCAGAGGAGCCCTGGCTAAAAATAACCCAGTTGACGTCAGGAGCCCAGAAAATCTGCTGCAAACTTCTCCCCAGACAGCCGCAAAGACATTCCAAGGAAAAGCTGGACACTCCTCCCTGACCCACTGGTTTGGACCCTGCGCCTTGAACCCTGTGTGACCGAGAGGGGGCTGCAATCCTAAGAACAGGGCACCTGACTTGCCTCGCAGCTGTGTCCAGGGCAGGGCCCTGGGTTTTTAACAAATTGTGCCAAGCCAACTCCCAGCGCGCACACAGGGAGGCAGTCTGGTCCTGCAGACGCAGACCACTTCTGCCATGCCATACCTTGCAAAAGAATTCACAGAGATCTGGTGGCGGATGGTTGTTTTCCAGCAAAGGGGCGATTGCCTGAAAGACAATGAACCCAGCGTCAGTCGGAATCTCTAGAAGGAAGCGTACGGTGGGTGTGTCTACACAAGAGGGATGACTCATGATGGAAAGCACAACCTCCGTTATCACCCTCTGAGCAAAAAACGCCCATTCTCTAACCTGCATGCCGGGACTCCTAAACTGGGGGGCACATGGTTCCCTAAGAGAAGGTGATACAAGCTCTGGGCTGCCCCCCAGAAACATGCACATACAATGATGCATGTATCTTTAGGGTTTCATGACCTGTTGGCATCCCCTCGGATTACAGTCCCTGACTCTGAGGCAGGATCGTGGCTTCGAGCCAGGGGCAGAGTCCTGGGTGCGAGTCCTGATCCTGGTGCTCACTGCAGTGTAACCATTAGAGCAAGATATGTCCTGTCTCTGAGCTCCGGGGCTCCCACCTGCAAAGGGGAGCAGAGCTGCTGTGAGGGTGAGAGGTCACATGCGCAGAGGCGGTGCTCAGCCTCGCACTGCTGACGTCTGGGCTGGTTGCTCCTGTGGTGGCAGCTGCCCTGCGCACTGTGGGATCTCTAGCAGCATCCTTGTTCTCGACCCACTAGATGCCAGGAGTGACCCCTCATGCAGCGGTGACAATAAAAAATATCTCCAGAGACCTTTGCTTTATATTCAGAAAGGTTGCCATATTTACTGCCCTTGAATTCATTTCTCAGGAGTCTTCGGAAGCCAGCTGGACAGTAATTACTATGCAAGGTCCCCTGGACTGCGTGGTGTTTGATTCTCCATTTTTCTGTCCCTTTCATAATTCGTTTTAATGAGTTTGCTAAACTTCACATACAAATAAAATTTTTGAACAATTAAAAGGTATGTCTGGACATTGCCAAATGCCCCCTGGAGGACAGAACTGGTCCCAGCTGAGAACCCCTGGTGCAAGTGCCTCTCGCAGAGCCTGCAACAGGCCAGCTCTCAGGAAATGTAGTTACTAATGGTTAACAGCCACGTGAGGTCCACTCTTCGTCCTGTTTGCCACACTGGGCACGGTAGGAAACAGGAGACCGTGGACCCAGCAATGAGACTGCCAAGCTGTGTGATGACTCAACTCAACCTCTCTGGGCATTAGACTCTTGTCCATAAAATGGGGAAAACTAGAGACACTGATTCACGGGGTTGTTGTGGGAATGTGAGGAGAGAAAACTCCAGAAGCTTTGGAGTCTCAGGGTTGGTATAAGCCCACTGCCTGGAGCACAGCAGCAAGGGGTGATGATTTTGCCCGACTCCCCAGGAAGGCTCCGTCATGACACGGCCTCTCCACAGCCCAGACTCTGCCTGCTTGTTTCAGGGCGTCTCCCTGATCTGTCCCCTACAGCGATGCCCCTAGACATGAGTAGGGACCTTGAAGTAAGGCCTTCTGCTTGTCTGGGACCATGAGGGAAAGAAAAGAATAACTGGACCCAAGTAGAGGGTGACCGCTGCCCAGCTACATAGGGGAGAGCCCCTGGGGGAAGAAGGAAGCCCCTGACATGGGGGCCGTGTCCTGCAGCACCAACGAGCCAGAGTCTTGTTTGTCCAGGGCAGTGCATGTGCCTATTCAGATTTCACTGCTGTGAAATTGACAAATTTAACTGAAATAAAATGTAGAACGCATTCCTCAGGCACACTAACCACACTTCAGTAGCCACATGAAGCTGGTGGCTGCCATTCTTGGTGGTGTAGACAGACAACATTCCACACTGAACATTCTCCTGGACAGTGAGGCAGTGTCGGACACCTTTGGGGGCAGGGGATTCTGCTGTCCCCCCCCAACGTGCTGGCCTGGGAGGAGGGAGGTCATAGCAGAGATGGTGGGGCAGGGAGCCGCTGCCTGGCCCATGGCTCTGCCACACACAGGGTGCATCCCCTGGGCTGAGCCCCTTTAACCACATTGAGCCCCTCTTTCATGGGAATGAGTTAAGAAATAGAGGAGTGGGAACAAATTAAGGTCAAGCAGTAGTTACTTCCATTTACACAGTTAGAGAGACCAATGGTCAGGGAAGTTACAAAGCCTGTCCTAATCACAGAATGCTAATTTTACAACATGTAATTAATACAAATGCTTATTTGTGTGTAGAATCTTTCTATGAGCTAAGCATAATAGGTGTATATTAGCTCATTTAACCCTTGTAGCTGCCCTACACGAAAGGCCCTGTTGTCATACCCAGTTAACTGGATGCTATCTGAATGGCTGCCTGGTTAAACAGCAATATTCTTGAGCCAGCAGAAAGAATGGGGGTAGGCCGGTGGTCCTCAACTAGTGTGACTTTGCCTCCCAGGGGACATCAGCAGGTGGTGACATTTTTTATTGTCACCATAGGGGAGTGCTACTGGCATCTAAAGGGCAGTGGCCAGGGGTGCTGCTCAACATCCTACAGTGCACACATGACAGTTCTCATCACAAAGGATGACCCATCCCCAATGTCGCCACTGCCAAGGGTGAGAAACCCTGGGGTAGTAAAGCATGAAAAGACTTGAGAGAATTTCCAGGATATTTGTTAAGTAAAAAAAAAAAAAAAAAAAAAATGCAGAATAACACACCCAACATGACATCATCGATGTTACAAACAAAAAGCAAAAAAACACAACTATGTATCTGTGTGACTTCGTCACCACTGGAAACCTCTAGGGCTACCTCTGAAGAGGGTGCTGGGATGGGATAGATTTTTTCTTTTTACAATTAAAATACACTCATAAAACACTAGCAAAATCAAAGATAATTTTAATGAAATTAAATAAAATTTAAAGTTCTTCCATTACTTGCTCTAGGTCACAGCTAGTATGGCGTGGGCCCAAGGTCTGCACTTGGCTCTGAACTTGAACCCACATTTGGCTTTAAACCCACTTTCTTCACCAGCATGGGGAAAGGCAGCTGGCATTTGGCCTCCAGGTCCACATTCACCCAGTGACACTCCAGCTGTTCCCAACCAACAGTTACCTATAGTACGGACTGAATAAAGCCAACTCAAGTTACTTGTAAAAGTACTCATAAAAAATAAGTTCATAAAAAAATACCAGCCCCGCTGGGAGAAGACTAATTGCCAACAGGCAAATCAGATACTGGAGCTGCTGCAGTGAAAGGAGGCTGCAGAAGGCTTCGTGGTAAAGGACACAGCATCGGGAATCAAGAATGCTGAAAGGAGGGCTGAGGGCCAGACCCTCAGATCAAATTCCTCCCTGTTCTCAGGCATCCCTGCTGAGCAGGGAAGCTCAGCCAGGCCCAATTAAGGGGTCAGCCCAGCCAAATTAGCTGGCTAAATGCAGCCTGCATTTCTCAGACCGAACCGTCTTTCCCAGGCTTGTCCTAAGTCCACAGCCCTTGCTCCTCCTTTCCAGGGCCGAGGTGCACACTGAGACCCACAGGTGTTGTCAGAAGAGAGGAAGATGCCAACTCCTTGCCTGGCATATACCAGTATATTCCCACCTGCTTCTCCATTAGCCAGTCTCACCGGTTTGCCTTTGCATGGACGGGGCCCCCTGCCTGGACTGCCTTTCCATCTTTTAAAACTCCGTTTTCACCTCCTCCTGGAAGCCCTCTGCCATCTTCCTCCCAGGACCCTCCCTGTCCTCTGTGCTCCTCTAACACCCGAACAAATTTGAACCTCTGACCATTACGTGATTATCTGTTGATCTGCCAGGTCCTCCCAGCTCATAATAAATCTCTCAATGGTAGCTTCATATCTGTGATTGGAGACTAGTGTCTGGCACATACTTGTATTCACATGTCAACAAATGTTTGTTAAATTATACTATTAACTAATAGTATACCAGAGAAAGGCGGTGACTGGGGGTGCCCAGGTGCATGCTCCCTGGTCTGGCCAGACATGGCAATGGGTGGTCAGGCTGGAACACAGGAGAAACCTCTGTATTTTTAGCAAATACTGAGTACCTACTATGTGTCAGACACTGTATTGGTGCTCCACAGAAATTGCTGCTTTTACTCTCAGCAATAAGAGGCCGGGGGCTTATCTCCTTTGGTGCCGATAGGACCCAGTGGGGGCAAAGAGGGTGACTGTCCAAACTGGGATATGAGGGCCAAGTAGTTGGGCATCCAAAGTCCTAATTCAGCTCAGAGGGGCGTGGTGCTGGTATGTTGCCCTCGTTTCAAAGGCTGCAGCCATGGGACCTCCTGGGCAGGTGAGTGTCCAGGTCCTGTACCAGGCACACAAACCTCTGCGCTTCATTCCATTTCAAGATCCACCTCCCTGCTTTCCACTTCCTGATGCTTTATGTTCTAGCGATGCTGATGTTTCAAAAAGATACTACATTAGCCAAAACCGGTTTGGCTAAGCAGATAGAGTGTCGGCCTGCAGACTGAAAGGTTCCAGGTTCGATTCCAGTCAAGGGCATATATCTTGGTTGCGGGCACATCCCCAGTAGGGGGTGTGCAGGAGGTGGCAAGAGGCGGCTGATCAATGTCTCCCTTTCATCGATGTTTCTAACTCTATCCCTCTCCCTTCCTTTCTGTAAAATATCAATAAAATATATATATTTTAAAAGATACTATGTTGTTTTAAATCTCTGTTTACATTTTATTTCCTCTTTCTGGAATGCTCCTATTGATTCTTCAAAACCCAGCTCAGACATCACTGTCTCCAGGAAGTTCTCTGGTTTCTTTCCCAGGGGATTTTGTCACTGTGCTCTCTACACAACATGCCTCTCTTTTTGCAGTGATCTCATTTGTCTTCCTACAATAGATGATGACTCCTTGGAAGTAGGGGCTGTCTTATTATCCTGTAGATTCGAGTACCCAGCACAGTGCTTTGCACCCCGTAGGTGCAATTTCATTTCTTTCTTCTCTCTAGTGAGAGTCATGTTTCATAGCTTAAAATCATCAAGGAAGATATTTTACCCCAGAGATGCTTACATCATAGTCAAGTTCCAGAAAATAGCATCTCACTTTGCGTATCAGAGGAAATTAAAACAGTTTTTATTTGTGGGTTAATTAGGAGATATGGCCTGGGTAAGAAAGAGACCGGCTACATTTTCACTAAGGGCTTTGCCTCTGAATAAGTTATATGGTCTCTGCTATCTCCTGCCTTCAACCCCCTCAGGCCAGAGGAGGTGATTAAGAAACATTTGCTACAAAACCTCAAAGACTGATAATTACATCCCCCCCAAATCAATTGGACTCTGAAATGTGCAAAAGCAGGAGCGAGACTTGTCTGGCTTGATAAAGAGACAAGTGGAGCCAGGTCGCTGTGTTAGTGGATGATGCTGGCGCCTCCAGAATTAACTCAAACCAGGGAAGAATTGTGGGCACCGGAAGAGGGATGGCGAAAGACTTACCACAATGATGTTTTCATGCTCCTGGGTCGTCAAGTTTGTGTTCTAAAGGATGGAACACAGAAAGCAGGAGGAAGACAAAAGAAAACAAACAAATATTAATAAAGTGGAACATTTGTATCCCGAAGGTCCACACAGTTTCAACTGCTTTCAGCCTCTCACTGCACTGCTGTCGCCTGTTCTTAATTACACAGATCAGAAGCGCCTCAGAGGCCGGGTCAGGACAGGCGGAAAGTACACCTTGGGGCAGGGGAATCAGGCTCCGATTCCCTGTTACCAGTCTGTGAGTCATGTGATGAGGACAGACCACTTTTGAGTGAGACTCAGTTTCTTCTTCTGTACATGGGATCCTCTTTGGGCTGCAGGGACAGGATATATGCCACTTGGAAGCCAGAAGACAGGTTCACAAACACGTGAAGAACACTTTTCAGTCTTGACTCTCTGCTGGAGTCTACTAGGAGTGGCACATACATTATCTCAGTGGTTCTCAAACTAGGTTCCTAGGGAACATTAGTGTTCTATGAGTTGGCCCAAGATGTGTTAAGCTGAATTTCAACTCTAACAGTTAATTTTCAAAAAATAATATTAAGTTGAAAGGATTAAACTTGCTTAATTTTTAGGTTTTCCCCTCAATCTGGATATTTCTTCCACAATTGGTACCTGTACTGCCATCCTGTGAGTATGCGAATAAGGAAAGGAATGAATATGCGATAAGTGAGAAACCATGGGAAAACTCAGAAGCGGCCACTATTGTCTTTTTTGCTAGCTTCAGGGCATGTTCTGCTTTGTCTGTCTTGGTAGACACAGGCTCTCTTGGATGTCAGTTCGCATTTTCTAACAGTCACATATCCTGCTCATAAGATGTCTCATTACTGGACAGGAATGGCAAGGTTGACTGTTCTGGGTTCTAGAAAGAGCCCACGACACCCACGACATGGACAAGTGTAAGGAGCGCTGGGATATCTAATGAGCTTACACCCACTGAAGCAAAAGAAAAGCTAGCGCACGGTGAATCTGCTTTTGTCCAGTTGCCTAGGAATGAAGGCGGACACAGAACCAGGGTCAGCGTCTGAGCTCCCCGAGTCTCCAGGTTCCCATGGAGACAGTCTGATTCGCGATGCTTAGAACCAGGGAACATTTGGGAGGATGTTTTATGGATTCCAATGCCTTTTTCTTTTTGTGGATGTTGGAGTTTGAGCAGCTCATTGAGGGTAGATGATTAAACTTCAGTCATTGTTCAGCTCAGTGTAGATGAAAGCTTCGCTTTGGTCTGGGCTTTGTTCTTTCTTCCCTGTGACTAACTTACTGTCCGTTCGCTGTGCCTCAGGCACTGTGTGAGAGCTTTGTGATACTCATGCCACCCGTTTCTCTTTCTCATGACCATTCTCCTACTATTTCCTACTATCCCAACAAATGAGCCACCTGAGTGAGACTCAAAGAGGTATGGCTGCTCACCAGGAACACAGCTAATAGTTGGTGGAGTGAGGATTGGACTCATCTGTCCTGATTCCAAAGCCTTTATCTCCCAGCAATGAGTAAGGGTGCTCAGCCCATGCAAACGGCAGTTCCCCCTTCCAGCTACTGTGGGACCAGCCTGTCCCTCACCACGCCTGCCACCTTTCCAGCAAGAGCCTTGGGCCAGCACAGTGGCTGTTTGTTAGTCACCGATGGCAGCCCATGCCACTCTGTAGGGACACTTTTCTGCATCAGGTCATTTTCAACCCTGGGGGCAGAGCACTCATCAAGAGCCACTGCTTAGAGGGGCACTAAGCTAAGTGGCCACTCCACACACTCAACTCCACAAAGGCCTGGGAGGTAGGGGACACCGGCTTCACCTGGCCGGTGGGTAGACGGATGGTTCTTTCTCAGAATTGTTTGGCTTCCCAACAGCCTCCTCCTTCTTCTCCATCCCGAGGGCTACTGCCCACTGTCTGGTTGCTTAGGGGAGGACTGGTGCCTCTTGGCAGTACGCCTCAGGGTAAAGAGAACAAAGAATCTAAGCGAAAAAGGGCAAGGAGGAGGGTGGACCTGTTTGCTTTTCCACTCATGCCACCTAGACAAGGAGCTGTCGGTACTGAGGTCAATGTCACAGACGTCTCCTAGGACAGTAATGTATCAAACGCCCCTGCCTGTGAGGCACGATGCTAGGCAGTGCTGATTTATTAGAGCATCGGCCCTCAAGGCTGTGAAATGGGTGCTAATCTCAGCCCTGTTCACTGATGACAATTGGGTACTGAGAAGCCTAGGAACCTGCCCAGGGCCAGTTAGTTCCTGAGAATGGAACTAGGTCTTTCTGACTCCACACATCTGCTCCTAACCACTGCCCCACACAGAGGATCTCCCCCTCACTATAGAGGCTCCTCCCAGGCCGGTTCATGCCACACCTAAGCACAAGAGCATGAGCTTCGCCATCGGGCAGGTCTGGGCGTGGGTCCTGGCCCACCACTTCTCCGAGTGACCTGGGTGGGTGCCTTAACCTCTCAGAGCTTCTGGTGACCCTTCTGCATATGTTAATACTTACCTTGCAGGGTCTCTGGGAGAAATGTAAAGTGAGCTCTAAATGCCCGGTAGTGATTGTCACAGAGCATGTGCTGAAAAGGTGCTGGTGTCACTCGGAGAGGTAGAAGCCGCACTGGAGGAGGTGTGACCTGGGTTGCAGTCCTAGCTCTGTCCCTTATCAACGCCCGCGCCCCCCGGGCATGTAAGCACATGACGACACATATCTGAGATGGGAAAGAAATCCCACCAGGCGGGTGGTACAGTGTCATCAGCCACCTCTGCCATCATCTTGACAATGTACCTGACTTTATGTTGGTGGACAAGACTGGTGGGGTGGAAGGGGTGGGCCAAGTGGTCTTGCAGTAAGAGTTACACAGTCCTACGCTGGAATGGAATGTCCACCCCCACTGCACGCTGGCAGGCTGGCATCTCTGGGCCTCAGTGTCCTCCTCTGTGAATGGAGACATCAGGCTCACCCTCAGGGACAGTGTTTCTCAACCTTTTTTAATGCTGTGACCTTTTAATACAGTTCCTCATGTTGTGGTGACCCCCGATCATAAAATTATTTTCGTTGCTACTTCATAACTGTAATTTTGCTACTGTTATGGATCATAATGTAAATATCTGTGTTTTCTCATGGTCTTAGGCTCTACAGCAGTGGTTCTCAACTTGTGGGTCTCGACCCACAGGTTGAAAACCGCTAGCAAGGTCGCCTAAGACCATCGGAAAACAGATATTTACATTATGATTCATAACAGTAGCAAAATTACAGTTATGAAGTAGCAACGAAAATAATTTTATGATCGGGGGTCACCACAACATGAGGAACTGTATTAAAAGGTCACAGCATTAAAAAAGGTTGAGAACCACCTCTCAGGGAGAAGGCACTGAAGGAGATGCTGAGTGCCGGCACCTGGCGCCACTAGCCCAGAGCAGCTGCTTCCGAAAGATGAGCTGCCTCCCCTTCCCCACTGAGAAGCCGCCCCTGGACTGCTGCCCCTCTCCTCTCTCCTGCTCAGGACGGAAGCCTGGACTTGAGGTTGGGCACATGGCACCTGGCCTCCAGTTCAGACCTTGACCCTCAATCCTTTCAGAGATGAATCTTTATGCCTCTGCGGAACACAGCTGGTGTCCCACCCAACGACACACCCTCTGCTCTTCTGCATGCGACCGTCACTTCCTCTTGCCCCTATGTCCTCCCAGGGTGAGGGACCCTCTCAAGGCAGTAGATAGAGAAGGCCTGGGCCAGTCTCCTGGACTGGCAGGCAGAGAGAAGGCCAGTCTAGGCAGCAAGGAGCTGTATGCAAGTCAAGAGGCCTGGAGAAGCTGCCCAGGGAACCAGGGTGTCAGAAGACAGGGACCACCCTGAAAAAGGGGGGGGGGGCAGAAAAAAGGGGACAGAAGCATCACTCTGGTGGCCATGCATAGTTTAAATCAGGAGTCATCAACTCTATAGTGTTCCCAGGGGACTAGGCAGGCAAATAAACAAAAGTATTAATATTTGTGAAGTGCTTAGAATAGCGCCCGGGCAGAGTAAACAGCAGTGTGTTTCCTAGCGCCCCTTGCCTTCTAACGAACAGTGCCTAGCTCCTGACTGAGTCCCCCGTGTCGTCTCCTGCCAGGATGAAGCTCCAAGAGGGCAGGAGCTTGGCTTCACTCGGATGCCCAGAATGGCGCCCTGGCCACAGCACACACTCAGAGCTGGCCGGCTGGCAAAGCAGACAGCTCAGGTGGGTGGCGCTAAGCATCACCAGCTGTAAATTGCTGCCAAGTTTTCCTGATTGTTTTTAAAGAGAACCTAAAAATTCTCATTTTGGTGTATAATCTCCTGAGTTGAAAAGTTCTGTGCACGTTAAACAAAGGATAGCTGTAGGCTGTGGGGGTGATTAGGGCAGAAAAACGTTTGCCTAGACCTGTGGTCGGCCAACTCATTTGTCAATAGAGCCAAATATCAACAGCACAACGATTGAAATTTCTTTTGAGAGCCAAATTTTTTAAACTTAAACGTCTCCTAACGCCACTTCTTCAAAATAGACTCAGCCGGGCCGTGGTATTTTGTGGAAGAGCCACACTCAAAGGGACAAAGAGCCGCATGTGGCTGTGAGAGCTGCGGTTTGCCAACCACTGGCCTAGACCACTGGAGATGAGGTGGACCAGTGCTGGGGGAGATGGAGATGGGCAGGGACTTACCAGCCCAGCACCCCGGGGGCAGGAAGCAAAGAAAGTGTGTGTTGGGGGGGACACTTCCCAATATGCTCTCTTGGGAATGAACTAGAGAATTCTGAAGTCAGCTATCTATTATCACCACCACCAGCCCAGCCTCAGGACCACGACCATACCACCCTCTCTCCCTGCCATGTCCCACCCCTAGTTCAGTCATGGGGCAAGGTAGGGGAGTGACAACTGTCCCTTCACCCCTGCCACAAGCCTGGGACAGCTCAGCTGGAAGCACTGGCAAACCTCAATACCCTTGGATGGCTGGGGG
Source organism: Lasiurus borealis (assembly GCA_004026805.1). Taxonomy (NCBI): domain Eukaryota; kingdom Metazoa; phylum Chordata; class Mammalia; order Chiroptera; family Vespertilionidae; genus Lasiurus; species Lasiurus borealis. Next base: position 2,161 of record PVJN01042265.1, on the reverse strand, counting down.
GAACCCCTCACTTCCTTAAAGCAACAGGAAGATAAACTCAAATTCAATTCTGGTTGAGGGTTGGTGTACAGTCAAGAAAAAGGACATAAAATCATTTAAATGGGGGTTCGGGAGGCACACAATCCAGCAGGGGGAAGCGTCTTACCTCTGAGAGCAGTTTTGAGACAATTTCCAGTGGGGCTTGGTTGATGGAGTCATCCTGCAGGGGGGACGTCAGGGCCATGTCCACCAGAGTTCGGATCTCCTTCAAGACCACCTCCCAGCGGCTTGGGTTACTCAGGACTTTCTTATATTTGTAAATCTTTTTCTGGTCAGGAGAAAAAGACAAACCTGTTACTGATGTACTGACGGCAGAAGATACAAGATGATCAAAGAATCAGTTAGTATACAAGAGGCCCCCAAAACTGTAGTGTGGGCTCGGTCTGCCCATGAGAAAGTGACACTGGAAACAGGAAGAGTCTTGCCCTGTCGCTGGTGCGTTTGCAGATGTCCAGGCCTCCGGAACCAGAAGAGTAATTTCTATACTAGCCCAGTGACTTTAAAAAAGAAAAAGAGATTTCTCGTTGTATAATATCTTCTGCCAAACTTATTCCCCACGTATTCAAACGCAATAGGAGTGGAAACATTCGAGGGTCCACAAAGGGATTTTCTTTTGAGTCGGAAGCCCTGCTTCTGCTCATCCGATCCCAAGGATGGCTCTGAGGAGTGGGGTTCAGCAAAGAAACAAGACGGATAGGGTGGGGGCAAGGATTCCAAGCCAGCCAAGTGGGCAGGGAGCCCATAATGGTCCCCAGGAATCGAAAGCCATCTTCAGCTCCCACCTGGTGAGGAAGAGGGAGACAGCAGGGAGCATTCTCACCTTCCCTCAGGCGCTAATTGGAAGCTGAAGCCAAGGGCTGCTGCCGCCCAGGACTTGAGGCAGAGTTAGTTCCGCCTCTCTGACATCATGGAAACAGGAGCCCTCCCTCTGAAGGCGGAGGTTCCAGCCAAATCCCGCCCCCTGCCCGTCCCAGCTTGCTAGGGAGCCTCTTTCTAACGGGATGAACTCCTTCATTAGAAGCCCTGCTCCACGGGGGAAACCTAGTTTAGTGTCATGGTGCCAGCAGCCAGCTGGGTGACATGCCCCAATCTCTGAGCCAAAGTCTGAGTGGGGAAAGGAAAGGAACGAGAGGAGGTCAGGGTTCCCTACTGGTCCCCAAAGCTGAGCACTTAGCTTCTGGGTTAAGAATGATAAGGTGAGCCTTAGCCCTAGCCGGTTTGGCTCAGTGGATAGTGTCAGCCTGGGAACTGAAGAGTTCTGGGTTCGATTCTGGTCAAGGGCACATGCCCAGGTTGCAGGCTTGATCCCCAATGCAGGAGGCAGCCAATCAATGATGCTTTTTCCTCATTGATGTTTCTCTCTCTCTCTCCCTTCCTCTTTGGAAAAAAAGAAGAAGAAGAAGAAAAAAAGATAAGATAATTTTGGAACCCAATGCCTTGAAAAAGGTACTGGGAACACAGTCCGTATCAAACTGAGTAGTAACTTGTGCTGAGCACTGTGGTGGAATCACAGATCCAGTCTGGAGTTGGGCACACCTGACTCTTTCTTTCTATAAAGTACTTCACTCACTGAGCCTCAGCTTCCTCTTTTGTAAGGTAAGCATGAAAATACCTTGCAGCCCCTTGAACTATGCAACCTCACTAAATCCTGGACCCACATGGCCCACTCTCTGTATGGAGTTACATTAGAGAGCATTGTCCACCAGTAACAAAAAGGGGAATCCGGATACTTAACCAGTCTCTTTTGGAAAGCTTTAAAAGGATGAAATACACAACCCACAGCAACACAAAAAGTATCTTTTTCTTTCTCCATTTTCTTCACACTCCATGATTTTCTGGAGCTTCTCCCTTGCTAATCATATCCCTATCACCACCAGCATCACCCACACAGTTAACTCACAAAGTTTACTTCCCCCTCACACCCAGATCTTTCCTGTGTAAACCAGCTTAGCTTGTCTCTCCTACACACAGCATTCATCCCTCTGTCCCCATCTCCTTCTCTCTGTCTGTCTGACCATTCTCTGCCCAGTTACTCACTCCCCATCAAGAACTAGGAAGGGCCAGAAGGGCAGAGGAAGACAGCATAGTTTTCAAAGGAGTGGGGGTGGGGGTGGGGGTGGGG
>PVJN01042264.1:0-18334 GCA_004026805.1 Lasiurus borealis | reverse complement strand
CACCTTGCTCATATTTTTCTATGATTTCACGCTTTAATTCAATAGACATCATCCTCCTTGGAGCACTGACCTTTCCACTCGCTTTCTTCAGATCCATGGTTATAAAAAGAAATGTGATAAAGTATGTAAATGCACTAAGATGCTTCGACAACGAGGTAAACAAGCACACTGACTGAGGCGTGGGAAACTATGAGATGCTCAAGTCGCGTTAATCTGGTGGGTTGTGTGCAGCCGGTCGATCCGTGCCATTACTCGTATCTCAAATGTTTCTTGTATTTCAAAGCAAAAAATCGCTCGCTCCACGGCTCTTATCTCAAAAATCTCGTATGTTAGGGCACTCGTATCTCGAGGTACCACTGTACATGTAGGAAGGGTACAATATCAAACTATACAAATACCATAAAGTAAGGGTATCTTGAAACTCTATATTTTTGGTATCTATTAGGCAGCAGAAGCCACATTCCATTTTTTAGTATTATCTAAAGTTTCATTGCAATTTAAAAATATTATCCTTAATTTTATTTTATTATTAAAAAATTCATTATTTTATTTTTTCCATCTCCATTTATCCCCTATATGTTCTCTTCCACCTCCACCCATTCCACTTCCCCCAGCAATCACCGCACTGTTGTCTATGTCCATGAGCTCTTTCTTCTTCTTTCTCAGTCACCCCTCCCTCCCAATATTCTCTTAAATTTTACCTTTCAGTTTTGATGTTTGCATATTCTTGCCAGGAAAAATACTTTATGTATATATATTCTAATTATTCTAGCTGTGAACCACTAACCATGTAAGTATCTAGACCCTTATGGAATCCTGCAGTCTCTCATCCTCTGTCAAGTCCCAGCAGCTCATGTGCTCAAGCATTGTTTGTCCCTCCAATCTCCTCACCTCCCTTATGGATAGTTGTTCCCTTGCCTGTGACTATTCTCACGCTTCCAGGTATGGAGGATGGTGCTTTTTCTCACCTGGCCCTCTGTCACGCTGTCAGCAAGGGCCACAAATCCGTGTCATCAAACAATTGGGCATGGCAGAATGACCACAGGAAGTTCTGTGTAGTCTGTGCTCTCCACCACGGGAGGTGACCATACCAGTCTGCAATGGTCTCTGGGAAGAGTTCTCTGTATAACAAAGCTCTGGGCTGTCCTACTGTGGAAATGGAAAAGATGCCTTTCTACTTTTAGGGTGGCGTTGTGTTAGATGTGTCCCAGAGGCTGCTTGGGTCCCAAAGGCGTGGAGAGTTTAGAGAGAGATTTTTAGTTTTACTCAGAATATTCTTTTTCTTTAGGCTCTAGACCTGCACAGAGGGAGCCATGTTTGGAACAGAATTGTATAATCTGTCATACTGTTATCAGAATCCTTAATCTCCTCTGACTTAAGAGGTAAGTTTTGTCATGCCTGCACCCTTCCTTGCCACTAAGCCAGGACCTCCTGAAAACAAACTTTCATCAGGCTACCTCCTCAATTTTACAGACACCTTCAGACATGCCTGAGCATGCAGCAGTTGATGATGCTCAGTAGTAAACTTTACTATATTTGGGACTTGACCATGGTTATAGAGAAGGTTCTTTAATACAGATTCCTGGACAATGGATTTTTTTTTTAAACTCTTGGATCTTTTGTTTCTTTTTACCTTGTTAGAATTATTTAATTTAAGTATCAGAACTTTGAAATTATTTTATAAAATACTATTTACTTTGATAGTAGAAGAACTCCTCTTTTTCTGGATTGTGGCCTCATAAGCAAGATGATGAAATAACATAAATTTGTGTCACACTGAGGAATATCTTTTGCACAATCTTTGTGACTCTAAGTCTGACAGTCAGAAACTGACCGATGGCATGTGTGGAAACTGCTGTGTCACAGGCTATTATTTGCTCTCCCAAGTCTATTATCCTTTGGTTTCTTAGTAACCAACTCCTTGCAATGGGCTCATCTGAGAACTTCATTTCCCAGCTTCCCTTGCACATTGATGTGGCCAATGACACCTAAGTGGAAGACCTTAAGAAGGCCCCTTAAAAGTGAGAGGATGAGCATTCTTTTCTCCCTTCCTTTTTCATAAGGATGTGCTTCTGGAATTAACCCATGTATTGGAATTGCAAAATAAGCCTTAAAAATGGAAGCTGTGCATTAGGAGTGTTGAGAGGAAAGATGCAATGAGTTTGGGTCTCTAAGGAATTTGAGGGGTCCCATGGTGCTCTGGTCGACCACATACACTTTCTTTTAGTTTAAGAAAGAAAGAAAATTCTATATAGTTTAACACACATTGTTTTTCCTGGAATACATAGCTAACTGTTATTTCTAAAAAAAAAAAATAGATAAGCACAAGAAGAAGATGAAATATTCCTTGTGGCAGAAGAATAAAGCACCTGATTATTTTCTATTGAAGCAGGAATGGTTCCCATTATAAACATTTCAAAAGAGCAGCTGTTACAGCTTCCAGTTTATTTGAAGCATTTCAAATATTAGTTAAAAATAAATGTTTATGTTTCTGAATCATAGTCATAAATGACTCTGAAATGAAGCTGGAATAAATACCAAACCTCTCAGATTGAAGTCAGAGAGCACAATCCTGCTTCCCAGGCTGTGTCTCCTGGGGCCTTTGTTAAGAACAATGCTAAATAAACCACAATTCTGTTCCACAAAATGGACCCCTTATTTCCATATGTCTTAATTCTTCTGCCCCTAAGGAATGGCTACTTATTTGTTAAGATGTAATCCATATAATAAGAATTTCAAATAGTTGAATAGAAGGTAACCTTTTTAAAAAAATACTTTTTAAAATTGGTTTTGAGAGCGAGAGGAAAGGAGAGAGATAGAGACACAGACATATCAATGTAACAGGAACATCATCAATCGGTGGCCTCTTGCACATCCCCTACTGGGGATTGGGAAGACACTCAACCACTAAGCCACACTGGCTAGGCCAGAAGGTAATCCTTTACATCACTAAAATCACCATCTATTCTATTTAATAAATCTCAATTAAGATTTTTTTCAGGTATAGAGGTGTAATTGACAAAATTATAATATATTTAAGTGTGAAACATTTCTGTATATCCTACTGTTTCTGTTTCTCTGGTAGAACTCTAATACAGCTTTTGGCATTGGGAAGAAGGTTGCTGCTAACCTAAAAATGTGGCAGTGACTTTGGAATTGGGCTATGCGTATCTATTTTTCCTTCTACATTCTGAGAACTAGTTATTGGATTTAGGGCCCACTGAATCCAAGATAATCTTATCTCAAGATCTTTAACCTAAGTACATCAGCAAAGACCTTCTTCAAAATAATGTCTCATATACAAACCCTGGGTGGTTTACCTGGAGTAGATAGCCACTATTCACCTGACTAGAGCCCACCCTCTGGCTCCCCCAAAATTCATGTCCACTCCACATGCAAAATACATTTATTCTATTATAGCATCTCCCAAAGTCTTAACCCATTACAGCATCAACTCTTAAAGATCTCTTGTAAATATCATCTGCTCAGAGACTTCAAAGTCTCATCATGTAAATCATATATGGGTGAGACTCTGGTAACATCTCTCCTGGGGCAGACTTTCTCTTCATCTGTGAACCTAGAAAATAAATTATTTGCTTGCAGAATACAATGGTGGAACAGGTATAATACAGACATCTATATTACTAAAGGCAAAAATTGAAGGAAATAAAGGGTCCACTAGTACCAAGTAAGCCTGAAATCTGGCAAGATCACGTCCATTAGTTGTCAAGGTTTGAGAATAATCTTTTGAAGCTCGAGATTCCTCCCTCTGTGCCCGTGGCTCCTTCATCCTCTACATCTTCAGCTCCACTGTGCTCTGTACTATTGGCTGTGACTTTATTGTCCTTGGTCTTTGGGCCCACCGCAGCCCCACCTTCTGAGTCCTTCTTCCTTTTTCTTGAAGGGAGCACATATTTGCAGCTGAGTAGCCTAATAAGTCCATTTGCTGCTTTTAGAAACAGACAATCTAATTTCATTGTATCTAGTCTCTGTCCCTATTAGTCCAAACTGGTAATGTTTGTGCCTATATAATATTATTAAAAAACCTTGTGGGCCTCCTGTGTACCATACCACAAGAGGATAACCTTATCTCTACTTTTGGCTTCTGCTGAGATGATTGATTAGAAACTGAGTAACACACCTAATCCTACCTAATAAAAGAGAAACATGCAAATTGACCATACACCCACTACATCTACAAGGCACGCCCACCAGCCAATCAAGAGCAAGCATGCAAATTAACCCAACCAAGATGGCTGTAGCCACAGAGCTGGAGTGAGCAGGAGGCTTGGGTTGCCCCCAGTGATGGAGGAAGCCATGCTTCCTGCCCACCCTGGCTGGCCCTGGCTTCCGCTCAAGGCTACAAAGTTTCAATTATAGAAGATAAATAAATCCCAGATACCTGCTACCAGCCGGCCCTGGCCTCCACTCACGGAAGCGCTGAAAAAAAAAGCAAAAGAGGGGCTGGGAGCTTGAATTTCTGGGGGCAGTGGACAACCTGAAAACAGCCATCAGCCCCTCACCTAGGCTGGCCAGGCATCCCAGTGAGACCCCTACCCTGAAGGGGCTGTGGCCAGCCTGCAAACAGCCATCAGCCCCTCATCCCAGTGGGACCCCCACCCTAACCCAGGACACCTTTCAGGGCAAACCAGCCAGCCCCCATCCATGTACCAGGCCTTTGTCTAATGAAAGGGTAATATGCTAATTAAAATGGAAGACCTTCTAGTAGACGTACCTTCTGGATGTTCTGGACAAAGTCATGGTGGCGGGGCTGAGGTAGAGATGGTTAGAGGCCAAGAGGGGAGGGCAGTTATGGATGATCAGACCAGAATGGGATAGCAGTTGTGGGTGATCAGGCTGGAGGGAGGTGGGGCCATTGGGTTTAAGCAGATCAGCAGGGGGGCCAGTTGGGGTGAGCAGGCTAGCAAGGGAGCAGTTGGAGGCAATCAGGCCAGTGGGGAGGGAAGGTGGGAGAGTGAGCAGGCCAGCAGGGGAGGCAGTTGGGGGCCAGCATACTGGCACTGGAGGTAGTTGGGGATGATCAGGCTGGCTGGGGAGGGCATTGGGGGGCAAGCAAGCCTGCAGGCACAGTCGTTGGGGGCAATCAGGCAGGCAGGCAGACAGATGAGCAATTAGGAGGCAGCAGTCCCGGATTGCAAGAGGGATGTCCCATTGCCGGTTTAGACCCGATCCCTGTATTCTTTGAGGGGTCCCAGATTGGAGAGGGTGCAGGTTGGGCTGAGGAACACCCCTCTTCCCCCGCCTTACATGAATTTCAACCTCAAATTTTTTTTCAACCTTTCCCATGGACACTTCCCCTGTGTGTCCCTTCCCTATCTGGATGGGGACCATGGCAGTGGCAGGTGTAGTGGGTCTGGGATGAGTGGGAGTGGAATGGCACAGCAACTGGCCTGGGCTCAGGCCCCTCCCCGGCCCCCTGCTGCTCCTTGCACTTCTACATCCTTTGGATGTAGGATTGCCAGTTTCTATATCCCTTGGGGATGTAGGACTGCCGGTTTCGGCCAATCCCTGAAGGTCAGGAAGGGGGACCCCATCCATGCACTGGGCCTCTAGTTTTACTACTAGCAACAAGGGCCTTTAACAACAGTACCTTTAACACTTTGCTTGGAAATGTTCTAAGCTAAATATTCAAGTTCATCTCATGAATTCTGCCCCAAAGCAAAAAATAGTTCATCCAAGTTCTGCCACTTTTTAACAAGAACCACCTTTCTTCCAGTTTTCAACAACATGCTTCTCTTTCCTTCTGACATCTCACCAGAAGCAACCTTTGACATCCACATTTCCACCAATCATCCCCTCAGAGAGATGTAGGATTTTTCTGTTGAGTACTTCAAAATTCTTTCAACCTCTATCCATAGCCCAGTTCCAAAATCACTGCCACATTTTTAGGTTAGCACCAACCTATTTCCCAATGCCAAAACCTGTATTAGAGTTCTACCAGAGAAACAGAAACAGTAGGAAATACAGAAATCTTATCCTATCTATCTATCTATCTATCTATCTATCTATCTATCTATCTATCTATGTATCTCATCTATCTATCATCTATCCATTTCAGTGAATTGGCTTATGTGATTGTGATGACTGGCAAGTCCCAGTCACAGGGCATGTCAGCTCGCTAGAAGCCCTCATACAGGTTACACTCCATAGACAGATTTTCTTCTTTCTCAGGGAAATACCAGTTATACTTTTCTTTAGAAACAACTGTATTGACAGATAATTCACATGCCATACAATTCACCTGCTTAAAGTGTAGTTTAAGTATTTTCATACATATGTGCCCCTATTAGCACAATGTTACAACATTTTCAAACCTCTAAAAGAAACCCTATATTCCTTTAAAAAATATATTTTTTTTATTGATTTCAGAGAGGAAGGGAGAGAGAGAAAGGGAGATAGATTGGGATTAAGCCCGCAACCCAGGCATGTGCTCTTGACCAGAATTGAACCTGGGACCCTCCAGTCTGCAGACAGACACTCTATCCGCTGAGCCAAACTGGCTAGGGTGAAACCCCATATTCTTTAACTATCACTTCCCATCCCCCTATTCCCCAAATTTGCTTTCTCTGATCTGCAACCTGAAGGAACCTCTAATCTACTTCATGTTTCTATGAATTTATTTATTTTGGATATTTATTAGTACATACTTAGACTTATATAGTATGTGGTCTTTTGTGACTGGCTTCTTTCATTTAGCATATATTTTACCTATGCTGTAACATGTGTCAATATTTCACCCCTTTTTATGGCTGAGTAATATTGCACTGAATGGATTGTCAGATTGTGAAATGGATTATCCATTCATCTGTTGATGGACATTTGGGTTGATTCTACATTTTGGCTATTATAAATCATGCTGCTATAAACATTTGTGTTCAGTGTTCTGTGTAGACATATGTTTTCATTTCTCTTGGGTATACGCCTCAGAGTGGAATTTCTGGATCATATGGTAACTCATTTTTAATCATTCAAAAAACTGCCAGGCTGTCTTCCAAAGTGGCCGGGGCCATTTTACATCCTCACCAGCACTATAGGAAAGTTCCAATTTCTCCACATTCTCATCACTTGCTGGTTTCCTGGCTTTTTTATTCTAGCCATCTTAGTATATGTGAAATAGTATTTTATTGTGGATTTAATTTCCTTATGATGTTGAGCATTTTTTCATATGCCTATCAGCCACTGTATATCTTTTTCAGAGAAATGATTATTTGGAAATCTTGTCCATTTGTTTTTGATTATTTGTCATATTGAGTTGTAAGGGTTCTTTATGATTCAGATAAAGTATTCTTATCAGCAATCTGACTTGCAAATATTTTCTTCCATTATGTAGAGTTTTTCACTTTCTTGATAGTGTCCTTTGAAGCACAAAAGTTTTAAAATTTGATGACGTCTAATTTATTTTTCATTTTGTTTCCTGTGCTTTTGATGTTATACTGGTAGCTAATAATCCTTTGATAAATGCAAGGTCATGAATATTTTTTTCCTACATTTTCTTCTAAGAAGTATAGTTTTTTGCCATTACGGTTATGTCTTTGGTTCATTTTAAGTTAGTTTTTGTATATTGTGTGAGATGAGATTCAACTTAATTCCTAAAAATTATATATATATATATATATATATATATATATATATATATATATAGTTGATTTTTTACAGAGAGGAAGGGAGAGGGATAGAGAGTTAGAAACATCGATGAGAGAGAAACATAGATCAGCTGCCTTCTGCACTCCCCCTACTGGGGATGTGCCCACAGCCAAGGTACATGCCCTTGACCAGAAGTGAACCTGGAGACCCTCAAACCTCTGGTCGGAACTCTATCCACTGAGCCAAACCGGTTAGGGGTCAAGTTAATTCTTTTTCATGATACTATTCATTCCTTGAGAAAACAATTACTTTTCATTTAATGGTGTTAGCTATCTGGTCAAAAATCAGTTTATCATGGGTGTGTAAGTTTATTCTGGGGCTGTCACTTCTATCCCATTTATCTATACGTTTATCTTTGCCCATACTGTCATATATGTCATTGTTTTATAAATATATTTTAAAATTGAGAGGTGTTAGTTCTTTTATTATTCTTTTTCTTTTTTTCTTTTTTAAAATCTTTATTATTCAGATTATTACATTTGCTTCTCTTTTTTCCCCTCCATAGTTCCCCTCCACCGGCTTCCACCCTTCCCTCTACTCTTACCTCCCTCCTGTTGACCTCATCCATAGGTGTATGATTTTTGTCCAGTTTCTCCCTGTACACCCCTCCCCCCTTTTCCCCTGAGAATTATCAGTCCACTCCCTTTCTGTGCTCCCAATTCTGTTATATTCACCAGTTTATTCTGTTGATCAAATCTTCAATTTCCTTAATTTTCAGATTCACTTGTTGATAGATACGTATTTTTTGTTCCTAATTTTTTATCTTTTACCTTTTTCTTCTTCCTCTTCTAAAAGAGTACCTTTCAGCATTTCATATGATACTGGTTTGGAGTTGATGAACTCCTTTAGCTTTTTCTTATCTGTGAAGCTCTTTATCTGCCCTTCAATTCTGAATGATAGCTTTGCTGGATAGAATATTGTTGGTTGTAGGTTCCTGCTATTCATCATGTTGAAAATTTCTTGCCACTCCCGTCTGGCCTCCATCATATCTGTTGAGAAATCAGCTGACAGTCATACGGGTGCTCCATTGTAGGCAATGAACTGTTTTTCTCTTGCTGCTTTTAATATTCTCTCTTTGTCTTTTGCTCTTGGTATTTTAATTATGATGTGTCTTGGTGTAGTCTTCTTTGGATTCCTTTTATATGGGTTCTGTGTGCTTCCTGAATTTGTAAGTCTATTTCTTTTACCAGATGTGGGAAGTTTTCAGTCATTATTTTGTTAAGTAGGTTTTCAGTATCTTGCTCTCTCACTTCTGGCACCCCCATAATTCTGATGTTGGTACGCTTGAAGCTGTCCCAGAGGCTCCTCACATTATCTTCACATTTTTGGATTCTTTTCTCTTTTTGCTTTTTCAGTTGAGTGTTTTCTGCTTCTTTATATTTCAAATCTTTGATTTGATTCTTGTGTTCCTCTAGTCTGCTGTTAGGTCTCTGTACAATATCTTTTAATTCAGTCAGTCTATGTTTAATTTTTAGTTGGTTCTTTTGCATCTCTAGTTGGTTCTTTTGCATCTCCTCTTGGGTCTTGCTAAATTTATCCATATTTTCTAGGAGATTCTTGAACAACCTTATAAGCATGGTTTTGAACTCTATATCCAGTCATTTGTTTTCCTCCATTTCTTTTGTTTATGATCCCTTCCCTTGTCTCAGCATTTTCACTATGCTGGGAGAACTTCTGTGTTGGTATCAGCCTTATGATACCAGACTTGCAAAACTGCAGAAGCCTCTCTATTGAGCTTGGGATGGGTGGAGTCTCAGGGCTTAATGGACCGCCTTGCCTTCTAGTCGGCCCTGCCCTCCACGGCCCCTGAGTCTCATGTGACTGGGTAATGGCTGGAGCAGTCCCTTGGGCGCGGGCTCTTGCAGTGCCGCTAGACTGCTGCCTTTCCGGCTCCCCTATGCTCCAGGACCATATGAGTCTGGGTCTCCAGGGTTTCACCCGAAACTGGGGTTTAGTGAAGTTAGAAGTGGTGCAGTTGGGAGGGTCTGTCTCCCACCCACTCGTGAAAGCCAGCGGCACAATCAGAAGCCAGTCCTCTGTGCGCAGTGCCGTGCACGTCACCAGACTTCCGATTTTTTGCAACTCCCCTAAATTTCCATGCACTTCTCCCTTTTCACAGTTCAAACTCCCCCCATATGAGTTTTGGCTGGGTCTGGGGTTTAGTGTCACAGGATAAGGGGTTCAATGCCTTTGAGAGTCTCCGTCTCCCTCCTGCCAGAGAAAGCCAGCCAGGTTCTCTGGCACCCATTCTTTGCACGTGCACGTCTCAGTACCGCAGCTTTTTGCAGCTCCTTTGGGTTTCTGTGAGCCCCTGTCTTTCCTTCTAGTTGTAGAATTTCCACTCAGCCAGCTTTCCTGTGGTTCTGGATGATGCCCGTTCTGTCTTTTAGTTGTAGTTTTGAAATTGTTGTGCAAGGCAGCAGTGTAGGTGTTTATCTATGCCGCCATCTTGGATTCTCTATTATTCTTTTTTAATATTGGTTTGCCATTCTGAATCCTTTGCAATTACTTACCAATTTTAAAATCAGCTTGTCAGTTTGTATCATATCATCTGGGATTTTGATAGAGATTGCATTGAATTTGTAGTTTTGTTTGGGGGTGGATACTGTCATTTTAACAATGATAAATCTTCCAATTCATAAAAATGGGATGGTATGTTATTTATTCAAATCTTTAATTTCTCTCTACAATGTTTTATAGTTTCAGAGTATACATTTTGTGCTTCTTTTGTAAAAGTTATTTCTTTTTTAAAAAATATATTTTATCGATTTTTTACAGAGAGGGAAGAAGAGGGATAGAGAGCTAGAAACATTGTTGAGAGAGAGACATCAATTAGCTGCCTCCTGCACACTCCCAACTGGGGATGTGCCCGCAACCAAGGTACATGCCCTTGACCAGAATCGAACTTGAGACCTTTCAGTCTGCAGGCCGACACTATCCACTGAGCCAAACCAGTTTTGGAAAAAGTTATTTCTTGTTATTATATTCTTTTTGATGTTATTGTGAGTGGAATTGTTTTCTTAATTTCATATTCAAATTGATCATTACAGGTGTATAGTAATGAAATTTATTTTTGTGTATTACTTTTGTATTCTACAGCCTTTCTTAACTCATTTTTAGTCCTAACAGATTTTATTTAGTGAATTCCTTAAGACTTTTCTATATATAAAATCATGTTGCTTGTGAAGAGAGATGGTTCTATTTCTTTCCAATTAAAATACTAGTTATTTCCTTTTCTTCCTTTATTCTCATAGCTAGAAGCTCACGAAATATGTTGAATGGAAGTGATGAGAGTAAACATTTTATCTTGTTCCTGAACTTAAGGGGAAGTATCTTGTCTTTTACCATGATGTATGATATTAGCTATGGCTTAGTTTTGCTTATATGGACTTCCAACTAATTGAGGAGCCCCTAGCCCTCAATTATTGAGAATAATCACTTTTACTTAAAATTCACCTGATTGTAGAATTAACTACATCTACAAAATACTTTCACAGCAATATCTAGATTAATGTTTAATTGAATAACTGAGGCTTGTAGCCTAGCTAAATTGACATATTAACAATCACATCTAAGTTTTTGAAAAGTGGGTTTACTCTGAGAGGACGTGGATATGTGCATGAAATAAAAGAAGAATAACAGTAAACTCCACCGAGCGTTGGAGCTCCTTGTGTGGAACTCAAAGAGGATTATCAAAGAGGAGCACTCTCTTTTTCATTCCCAAGAGTGATGTGGAGGTGCAGCATTAGGACTTGCATTTTGCTGACATGAGATTTTCTAGGTGTGTCCTAAAATTCATCTTTTTCCTGAACTACAACTTGATGAGTGGTCCATAAGCAACTCACATTAAAAATATTAAAACAGGCCGAGACAGGTTTGACTCAGTGGATAAAGCATTGACTTGCAGACCCAAAAGTGCCGAGTTTGATTCTGGTCAGGGGTGTGTATCTTGGTTGCTAGCACATCCCCAGTGAGGGGCGTGCAGGAGGCAGCTGATCGATGTTTCTCTCTCATCTGATGTTTCTAACTCCCTATCCCTCTCCCTTCCTCTCTGTAAAAAATCAATAAAATATATTAAAAATATTAAAGCAGAACTTATTTCTCCCTTATAAAATCTGCCTCCTTTTTCTTTTTAGCTTTACTTATGTTCTAGTAGAGACTAGAACATTAAACACCACTGTAACAGTGATTTTTCTTTTCTCTTTTTTAAAAAAGATATTTTTATTAATTTTATTGATTTCAGAGAGGACAGGAGAGGGAGAGGGATGTCCCACACTGGGGATCAAGCCTGCAACCTGGGCATATGCCCTGACTGGGAATCGAACTGTGACCTCCTGATTCTTAGGTTGATGCTCAACCACAGAGGTGGGCACAAGAATGTTTTTTCCAAAAACCTCATCTGATGACCCAACTACTCTGCTTAAAACTCATCATTAGCCCAGCTGGTGTTGTTCAGTGGTTGAGTGTCAACCTATGAAATAGGAGGTTGTGGTTGGATTCCCTGTCAGGGCACATGTCCAGGTTGTGGACTCGATCCCCAAGGTGGAGTGTGCAGGAAGAAACTGATCAATGATTCTCTCTCATCATTGATGTTTCCATTTCTCTCTTCCTCTCCTTCCCTCTCTGAAATCAATAAAAAAATGTTAAAAAACAAACATAACATCATTAGCTACCCATTGGCTAGAGGAAGAACTCCAAACCCAAGTACCACCTGAGTACTTGCATTTCTCTGAACATATCATGTTGTTCCACATGCCTGTACATTTGCTCTGTCCTTTCCATCTGCTAAGAATACCCACTTCTTCCAGCTGCTACATCACACCTTTAAGACTCAATATCTAAAAGATATGGAGGGAAAAAAGGATCTTCAAAGAAGATTGAGGAGGAATTATACATGAGTAGAGATATAAAAAGTATTGTATCGTGAATAGTTTGAGGAAATAACATAGTTACTAAAAAAGTTTGAGATTACAAAACATCAAAACAAAATATTTCCTTGGGACTTTAAGAAGATGGCAAACTTATTTACTTGTAGTCTACCTTTATAGTCTCAAACATGAAGATACACAGGTGCTTGGTAATGTACCAGTACAACTTTTTAAAGCTTAATAACTTGGTTTGTAGGACAGAAGCACTGTATATATGGTATCTAAAGTCAAAAGAAGTTTTCTTCTGAAAAGTGATACTGACTGTAAATCCATAGCCAAGATTACCCATTATCTTCTTGATTATGGCAGCCACTTGTGTTATTTGTATTCTGCAATGAGTGTACATTATTACAACTGTGTAATATAGATGTCCTAGAGTTTAATAAATTCACTTTTGGACTTTCTTCATAACTCCAAACTAAGTTATTGAACTTCAAGATGTATAGAGGAAAGAAAATATAATATATAAGGGTTTTATGAAGAGTCTGCATGTATTTATGTATAAATATGTAACATCCAATGTGTATGGGTGCATATGCAACAAATTTTTCTGGTGCTATTTATTTTTCTTTTAAAATTCATTTCAAAGAAGAAGGGAGAAAAAGAGAAAAACATCCTATATAATAAAAGGCTAATATGTAAATTGACTGAATGGCCTGTCACTATGACATCGGAGAAGATGCTCAACACAGAGGGAGTGCTGCTCAGCCACAAGCCAGGCTGATGGCTGGAGAGCCCAGTGGTCTGCACTAAGGATGTCCCGCTGTGGCTTAGGCCCACTCCTGCCATTAGTTGGACATTCCCTTGAAGACTCCCAGACTGTGAGATCCCCACTTTCCAAGTGCACGAATGTCAAGCACTGGGCCTCTAGTCAATGATAAGAGAGAATCATTGATCAGCTGCCTCTTGCATGCCCCTTATTGGAGATTGAGATAGCAACTGGGACATGTGCCCTGACTGGGAATTGTACCCTGACCTCCTGGTTCATGGGTTAAATTTCTGGCACAAGTTAAAATCCATATTCTTTTACCCTGTCCTGAGTGGAATGAAGTTAAAATTTGTTATCATCTTTCTTAGATTTAAACACACACACACACACACACACACACACATACACTAAGTGGCCAGATTATTCTGACCATCCCATCAGTACTTCGTTGGGCCACCTTTTGCCTTTAATACTGCAGCGATTCTTCTTGGCATTGACTCCACGAGATGTTGAAAGCTGATGTGAGGAATCTGACACCATGCCTGATGAATAGCACGGTCCAGTTCTGTGAGATTTGATGGTTGTGGAACCAGCTGCCTGATGACTGTTTTAACTTTGTCCTAGAAATGCGCAATTGGATTGAGATCTGGTAATTGTGGGGGCCACCTAAGCAAGGTAAAGTCTCCCTCATGTTCTTGAAACCACTTCTGCACAATACGAGCACCGTGGAATGGCACATTGTCTTGTTGGAAGAAACTATCCATTGGGATACACCATCAATGTGATAGGATGAACTTAATCAGCAACAACACTTAGGTATGTTGTCCTATTCAGACATTGTTCCATACAGATTAAAGGACCCAAATCATGCCAGGAAAACATGCCCTAAACCATAACAGTGCCCCCACTAGCTTGAAGAGTTGTACTCATGCATGTGGAGTACATGCTTTCATGCTGTTTCCATGAAATTCTCACTCTGCCATCTGCATGATGCAACTGGAAACGTGATTCATCGGATCATATGACTTTTTTTCCAATGCTCGACTGTCCAATCCTTGTGTTCCTGTGCGAATTGGAGATATTTTATCTCAGTAACTGCAGACAGAAAAGGTGTTCGAACAGGCCTTTGGCTTTCATATCCCATAAGATGCAGTGTACGGCTAATTTGCCAACAAATGTCAGGTGGTCATAATAATCTGGCCACTTGAAAATATATATATTGATGATTGTATTGATGGTCACTTGGCCATCTCTTAGCCTGTTATAGGACAAATATTATCTAGTTCTTTTCATTTGTCTTTCTGCTATTTCCTAAAAGTGAAATAATTCCATTTTATAGAATGCTGTCAAATTCATGATGAGCTTTAGGGGGACAAAACTGGGGTTCTCTATTTCAGGAAATAGGATTAAAATGTAGAATAAAGAAAGAGGCTTATTCTTTCTCACAAATTGCTAGGAAATGGTTGTAATTGTCCAAATAGTAAAATGATTACAGCAATAATAATAGCATTTTACATGCCAGGTGTCATTTGAGGATTTTAAAAACACTTTAAAATATTTTAGCAGGCTTGGGGTGGTGAACACATATACAATATACAGAAGGTATATTATAGAATTGTTTCCCTGAAACCTATAATTCTATTAATTAATGTCACCCCAATAAATTCAATAAAAAAGTAAAAGAAGTTCAATAAAAAATTTTTAAAGAGAACAATATAATTTATTGCTTTGCTCTTCAGAAAACTGAAAACTTAAAGATTCTTACTCTTTTGGCATTTTCTTTTGAAGTGAAAAGTGGCCCCTGGCTTCAACCATGTATGGGATGTGACATTCACTGATAAGCGAACCAGAGAGAAGGACCTATTATCCTGTAAGTTTACATTCTAGTTACTGCTGGAGCACATTTTCCATTATTCAAATGTACATGTGTGATTTTGTACCTTTGACTAGTTTTAATGTTAGGAATACTTTACTCTCCTAAAAGACTTTAGTTCCAGTAGGGCTTTCTCAAAAAATGGGGATATATTCCAAGTTACAAGGTCCCCTTAAGTCTCTGTGGAAATGAAGACTGAGATTTCAGTTTGGCACAATTATTGCATTCCAGATGGTGGAAAGAAGGATCAGCTGCATTGGTGGAAATGGTTGAGAATTAGTCCGTGGTTTATGCAGTTGAAATTTTCTCTGGGCATGCGGAACAAGGGCAAAGTGGCCTGAAAGAAATATACCTTCATGTTACATAGGCCACATATTTTGGTTCCCAGATCCCAACTGGAAGAAGGCATTGTCTTTCTTTATTCACGCCCAATAAAAGGCTGAGATGTTCTTGAGCAGAACTGAGGAGCAAGAGAGGAAGGAATAATTGTGTGTTTTCACACTTCAGGATCAACCCAGTTCTGCTAACTTGGTAGCTGTCTGCAATACTTTGGCCTCACATGGAAACTGTGCTGAAGAGAAGGGATATGTACAAAAGAGTTGATGTAAGGACACATGTTTAATCAACAGGGTACAAAACCAGTGCATTCACTTCTTTCCCCAAAAAGAAGTTGATATAAACATTAGATACGGGAACTTTGTGTTCAAATCTACTAATTACAACCACATACCAACCATATTCTCAAACTCCTTTTGATTAGCCTTAAACTTTTCATTTCATTTGAATATTCTACAAAATTTTTTTTAGGTCAAAAAGATCATTAAAACATTTTTGATACCATAAAGCTATTGAGCCTTCTCTTTTGCTCTTGTAAAGTGTTAATGTAAACAAACAAACCCATTCACATCTTAACGTATTGGGATAATACTACTGAGAATGGCATTTTTTCACCTTATTTTATACATTACAGTCAAAGGAGGAAACACAAGTGGGATAATTTAATCCATTGGTGATAGATTAGGCCAGTGGTCGGCAACTCATTAGTCAACAGAGCGGCAAACTGGGCTCGTGAGCCACATGTGGCTCAGGAGCCTAGTTTGCCAACCACTGGATTAGGGAGATGGGAGAAAACTAGGGGGCGGGGAGAGAACCTTTGGGATTGGATAAAAAGTAAAATGATAGACACATACTTCTTTTACTTAAGTGGCTACAACTTAGTTAACAGTCAGCAATTAACATGATAACAATAACAATGAAGGAATTTGTGTTCTTCAGTCCTGGTGCCCTGGTGCAATTGATTGTGCCCTGAGGGGTCCAGAAAAAGGGAAGTTACAAGTTACCCTAACACTTCAAGGTAAATTATGTTATCTTAGATGCAAAAAGACCAATAGGCTTAGTTAAAGATTGACCTTTGTCAGGAAGATATCAGCCTAGGACAAGACTGTTCACCATAACTGCTTTTAGTTAAAGTTTTAATTTCAGGCTATCCTTTATGGTTACTTTAGGTCTTTGACAGGCCTTCCTGAGCTTGTCAGGTTAGCATGTGGGCCTTTTTTTGTCCACAAAAGGAATATTAAAATAAATCTGATTTCTCTCTTGCCTCCACTTTGTACTGCCTACTCTTAACTAGCGACTTGCTCCTATTGCTGAGTGTCTTCTTAGTGAGCATTTGTCTAATGGCTCAGGAGTAACTTTCACATGCGGGCACATGGTAACAATCCATCAAATCTTCCAGTTTCTTAAATCATAACATTTTAAACCTGTTCCTGAGCAAGAGTGGTGCTTCTTCAGTTAAAATATCTAATTAATAAATTGTGAAATTTTTATATAGAGCAAAATTTTATTTATATTCAGTCATGATGAATAGTGTTATTTTTTTTTACAAACATAATATTTAGAATAATCAATTATTGCAAAGAACTTGCCTCACTTACTGTGTTCTATGTCTCCTTTGTTTTCCCCAAACTTAATGTGATCTGACTGAGATAAGCAAGGCCTGGAGGAATAAGTCGGAGAAAAAACATCTAGCCGGTCTTACAGCTTTCTGGATTAAATGTAGTAAAAATCTTTATTTCTTCTGCTAAAGGGAAACATAAAATATTAGGAAAGACTATTTTAAGCTAGATATTATTAAGTTTTTAACCTGAGAGTTCTTCAAAACATTGTTATTAATTCCACCTTTCTAAGGAATAAGAGGAAGCAATCCGTAGATATGTTTTCTGGGTCCTATGAATGCTTTAGACCTGTGGTTGGCAAACTCATTAGTCAACAGAGCGGCAAACTGTGGCTCGAGAGCCGCATGTGTTCCGAGAGTTGCAGTTTGCCAACCACTGCCTTAGACTTGTAGAGCATTAGGCTGAAGCACACAGAACCACAGAACCATTCATTAGGCTAAAAGTAATTTATTTCTTCATCTGGAACTGACTGAGGCTCTGAACACAGCTGGTCCAATCTACTTAGGTCTCCAATTAGGAATGCCAATAGAGTTAATGGGCCAGTGAGGCACATCCACCATTGGGCGGGAACTTGAAGCTCCCAGTTCAAAGCTGGCATTGATAACCTGGGAACTGTTTTTCTTCTTCACTCAACAGGCGAGGAGCACAACAAGTACCTATTGTTTCTAGTGCACTAGATAAAGCAATGACCGCTAGATAATACAATGACCGTGGGGTTGTTGACTTTTTTCTTTCTGGTGTTTCTCTTGGCCACTGTATGGTATCCTTGCATCCAGGACTTTTTTTGAAGGTGGAGGGAGAAAATAAAAGTGTGTGAGGAGATTTAGAAGGGTGAATGGAAATGAAATTGGTTCATGAAGGGAGGAAGACCTTTAAACTGACATGAAAATAGTCTTGTCTTCTTTTCCTTTTCACGATTCTGAATAATTTGGGGGCTCAGAAGATAGAATAAAGAATTTTTTCGCTGAAACTGGTTTGGCTCAGTGGATAGAGTGTGGGCCTGCGAATTAAAGGGTCCAGGTTCAATTCTGACCAAGGGCATGTATTTTGGTTGTGGGCACATCCCCAGTGGAAGGCGTGCAGGAGGCCACTGATCAATATCTCTCTCATCAATGTTTCTAACTCTCTATCCCTCTCCCTTCCTCTCTGTAAAAAATCAATAAAATATATTAAAAAAAGAATTTTTTCTCTGCTCTACTTTTTC
>PVJN01042263.1:0-18336 GCA_004026805.1 Lasiurus borealis | reverse complement strand
CACTATGTAATCACAGAAAGGCAGAAGTACACAGGAATAAATGTGTAAACTTTGTCACTTCAAGATGATGGAGGTTAGAAGGAAAAGGGGGAGGGAAAGAGATATAAACTTCCAGTTACAAAATAAGTCACTGGGAGATAATGTATAGCATAGGAAAGAGAGTCAATAATTTCATAATAACTATGTATGGTAACAGTTACTAGACTTATTGTGAGGATCACTTTGTAAAGTATATAAATGTTGAATCACTGTGCTATACATCTAACACTAATTGTATGTCAGCTATAATTTTAAAAAAATTTTAAATAAATAGACAAGATAAAAGCAGGTCAGCAGATGTGGCTCAGTGGTTGAATATTGACCTATGAATCAGATCACGGTTCTATTCTGGTCAAGGCACATGCTCTGGTTGTGGGCTTGATCCTCAGCAGGAAGTGTGCAGGAGGCATCTGATCAATAATTATCTCTCATCATTGATGTTTCTATCTCTTTCTCCCTCTCTCTCTTCTTCTCTGAAATCAATAAAAATGTATTTTTAAAAAAGATAAAAAGAACAGCTGGCCCCTGCCAGATTTGCTCAGTGGTTAAGAGCAATGGCCCACAGACTAAAGGATCTCAGGTTCAATTTCTGGTCAAGAGTTGCAGGTTTGAACCTTGCTCCGGTCAGGGCTCATACAGGAGACAACCAATTGTTGTGTATCTCTCTCACATCAATGTTTCTCTTTCTTTCTCTCCCCTTCATCCCCCTTCCTCTAAAACTCAATGAAAAATATCCTTAGGTAAGGAACAAAATCAAGCCATCTGGCTACTGTGTGGGCCTATGGAGAGCCACTGAATCTCCTTTCTATGGCACTTCAAATGAGCTGAAGCCACATAGATTTATTTCCCTACTACACAGCTAGTGGAAAGAACAGCAAGAGGCAAAGCTTTTCACTATGTATATCTGCCTAAGGGTGGGACTGGAGTTTTATTTTTAGGACTAATTAAGGTTAGAAAAGTATTTAAAAACCAGTGCAGCCCTTGCTGGTGATGCTCGATAGAGCATCAGCTTGTGGACTGAAGGATCCCGGGTTCGATTCCTGTCAGGGGCACATGCCCCAGTTGCAGGCTCGGTCCCTAGTAGGGGCGTGCAGAAGGCAGCCGATCAGTGGTCCTCTCTCATCAACAATGTTTCTCTCTCTCTCTCCCGCTTCCTTCCTCTCTGAAATCAATAAAATATATATTTTAGCCCTGGCCGGTTTGGCTCGGTCAATGGAGTGTCAGCCTGCAGGCTCAGGGGGTTCCAGGTTCAATTCTGGTCAAGGGAATGTACTTTGGTTTCGGGCACATCCCCAGTGGGGAGTGTGCAGGAGGAGCTGATCAATGTTTCTCTCTTATTGATGTTTCTAACTCTCTATCCCTCTCCCTTTCTTTCTGTAAAATATCAATAAAATATTAAATAAAAAAATAATTTTTTAAAAATAATAAATAAAATAAATAAAGACCAATGCAAGAAAACCACATCTCCTTTATTTCTATATAATATCGACAAGACAATCTCCAATGAAATAAAGAAGATTCTAAAATTCACAAAATATAAGATATAAAAACAGGGTGAAATCCACAACAGATCTTTCTATACCTCTAAAAGAATTAGGTGTTAACCAAGAAACACTGAGATAATCTAACCCAATCACACTGCTATTTCCTTGGCAACTATTAGTTTAAAATCAATCTGCTAGCCATAAAGAACAATCGGGAGTCAGAGTTGGGTATAAAGAAAGCCTGTAAAACTTTTACCTCTTCTCCACTTTCACTTTTCACAACTTGCTGAGCCTTCATAACCTTGGTTGATGCTATCGCTGATGCCAAAGCCTAGGCCAAGATAAAAAAGGGACAAATTTGAACACTGATTTGCTTCCTAGAATCTTGAGCATATTTAAAAATCTTGAGCATATTTAAAATACTAACCTCTGCTTTCAAATCTGACCGGATTCTCACCACACATCTTTGAACAGCCATTTGAAAAGTAAAGCTAATAACACCTTTAATTTTTAACAAAGCCTCTTCACATAGATTTCTCCGAGACTGAAAAAGTAAAAGCAAATTGTTATCAAAATTGGCAAAATACTAAGAGAATAATCAACTGAAACCAAAATAAACTAGTCATTAGATTTGGAGGGGGAGGGGGGTAGCCCCATGGGGAACAAATGTCCCTATTTCAGTTTCACTATCTCCTATGTGAGGGCATGGGGAGAACGGTGCTTAGTCAAATTTATTACATTTTATAAGATCAACAGAACAGTATTCTCTACTAGATTTTTTCAAGCTCATTACTAATATTTAGTTTTGATAACTTTAACAAGAAGTCAGCCAATGTCAATTTAAATCTTAAAGCATAAAGAAAAAGTGCAGAAAAGTAGACATACCTTTCACTCAAGGATGGGCAAACTCTAGTCCATGTTTTTGTAAATAAAGTTTTAGCCCTAGCCGGTTTGACTCAGTGGAGAGAGCACTGGTCTGTGAACTGAAGGGGCCCCAGTTCGATTCTAGTCAAGGGCACATGCTTGGGTTGCAGGCTCAATCCTCACTGGGGGTATGCAGGAGGCAGGTGATCAATCACTGATATTTCCATCTCTCTCTTCCTCTCCCTTCCTCTCTGAAATCAATATTTTTTTTAAATAAAGTTTTACTGGAACACACCTGCACCTATATGTTTACAGAATGTCTGAAGCTAGTTTCATTCTACAACATAGTTAGTACTTGGAGACTATAAGCCCTGAAAAACCATAAATATTTACTATGTGGCCCTTTAAAGAAAAGGTTTGCTGACCTCTGCTGTAGCTTAAAAATCTCTAGGGATACATTATAATAAAGTTAGAATTAGTAAGCACTCAGTGTTTGGGTATTTTTTAAAGCACTTGGTATTTATAACCATTACTACATCCTTCATAAATGGCATTCTCAATAGGTACCCACTTCATTTTCCAGGGTTATCAATATCCCCTTTTTGGTTCTCATTTTGCTCTTATAGTACAATATAACATACACTTCTCAATGCTTCTTCAACTCCTAATAATACACTACCTGGTCTTCCACTTATACCACAATTATTCCATCTCTGTGTCATCTTATCTCCAAGGTCCAGTGTCTAAAATTAAGGGATTTTCTTTTTATTTCACCCCTCAGTAGACTATTCTCATCATTTCCATGTAGAAACACAGACATATCCCAGTATGCTTTTATTTTTATTTGTCTTCAGATATATCTATTTACTTAGATATCAAGTAAGTGGTTATCTCATACACAAGATCCAAAGAGAAGATGAATTACAAAGTAATTTCTCCTCATCCCATCTCCCTTCTCTCCCCCACAGCCCACACATCTAAATTTTCCTGTTTCTGTGCTGACTGTACTATGACTAGGTTCTAATTCCATACTTCTTTTTTTTTTTTTTTTAGGTAAGATTTCCACCACTGTGTTATTTTCTTTTATATATATATTTTTTATCAGGGTAGGGGTAGGGGCATGGGTTAGAGGCTGGGAGTAGGTCAATGGGGGGAAAGGGAAACATATGTAAAACTTTCAACAATAAAGAATTTTAAAAATATACATATACATATTTATTGATTTCAGAGAGAAGGAGAGAAAAATAAAACATCAATGATGAGAGAGAATCACTGATCAGCTGCCTCCTGCCCACCCTTTACCAGGGATTGAGCCCACAACCCAGGCATGTGCCCTTGATTGGAATCAGACCTGGAACCCTTCAGTCTGCAGGCCAATGCTCTATCTAATAAGCCAAACCGGCTGGGGCTGAAGTACCAGTACCCAGGAGCATTGGTACTTCTGAGGGGACAGGAATCTGCAACTGACGCCAAGTCTCTGGATCACACCCTGAGAAGCACTGCCTTCAAATTACCTGATTCATTCTTCTCTTCTATCAAATAAAATCAGCTTTCAAATTTATTCCCATTTCCTTCCAAAGAACTCACATTCTTGCCATCTCCCTATTTAAACCAATTTTTCACTACTCCCAATTACATTTTAATCCTCCCCAGGCAAGGATCTGGGATAGTGGGCATGGCAGTGCACACACCCGCAGGGGCTGGTCTGGTACACTGCCTGTGGACTCTGCTCTGCTGCGTCCTGAGTTCTGTCATTCTCTTTAGAAGAGACTAAGTTTTTAAAAATCACAGAGACAAAAAGTAGAGTAGTGGTGGGCTGCAGGGAAGGAAGACAAGGAAGTTATTGTTTAATGGGTAGAGAATTCCAATTTTACAAGATAAAAAATTGTACATACATAGATGAATGATGGGGATGATAGCACAACATTATGAATGTATTTGATACCACTGAAAGCTATACTTAAAAATGGTAAAAGTGGTAAATTTTATGCTATATATATTTTACAATAAAATATTGAAAAGAATTTTGCCCAGGCAGCTCAGTTGGTTAGAGCATGGTCTCAACATGCAAGGTTATAGGTTCAATCCCTGTTAAGGGCACATTCAATAATCAGCCAGAAAATGCATAAATAAGTGGAACAACAAATTAATGTTTCTCTCTCTCTTTCTCTCAAATCAATAAATTTAAATATATTTTGAATTTTTTTTAATATTTAATGTAATAGCAATGTATTTGGAAGCTTATAACTTATGCAGAAATAAAACATATGATAACAATAGCACAGAGGCAGAGATAAGGGAAATGAAAGTACAGTGCTATGTCTTACGTTATGCATAAAGTGATAAAGAGTTGCCCCCACTTATCCACAATTTTGCTTTCTGTGGTTTCAGTTACCTGCAATCAACTGTGATCCAAAAACATTAAATGAAAAACCCCAGAAATAAACAATCCTTAAATTTTAAATTGCGCATCATTCTAGGTAATGTGATGCAATTTCGTGCCATCCCTCCTCCACACACACAAATAATTCATCCCTTTGTCCAGCATTTCCATGCTATAAATATGCCTGCCTCTTACTTACTTAGCAGTCCTCCTGGTTATCAGATCAACTGTTACGGTCTCACAGTACTTGTGTTCAGGGAATTCAATAAAGCCCAAAGCACAAGAGTAATGAGGCTGGCAAAATATGCCAATAAGCCATAAAGTGCTTCCTTCCTTTAACTGAAAAGGCATGTATGTATAGGAAAAAACACAGCAGTTTGGTACTATCCGTGGTTTTAGACATCACTGGGGTTCTTGGAACTTATACCCACGATAAAGAACTACTGCAATAGTAAGTGAAGCTACACTGTGATAATTAAAGATATATAAAATAAACCCTAGCAGAGAGGTGGTGAGGTAAGAGGAGGATCAAAACACATATGTAATACCTTAATCAATAAAGAAAAAAAGTAAGTAAAATATATAATAAAAAAATAAACCCTAAATCAACAAATAAGAAGGAAAAAAGGAGGGGATCTTGACAAATGTCCCACATGCACTTGAAAAGAATAAATGTGCCCTAATTGGTTTGGCTCAGTAGATAGAGCATCGGCCTGCAGACTGAAAGGTCCCAGGTTCAATTCCAGTCAAGGGCATGTACCTTGGTTGCAGGCACATCCCCAGTAGGAGGTGTGCAGGAGGTAGCTGAATGATGTTTCTCTCTCATCAATGTTTCTAGCTCTCTATCCCTATCCCTTCCTCTCTGAAAAAAATCAACAAAATATTTTTTTTTTAAAAAGAATAAATATTATCTTGCTGTTGGGTGGGGTATTCTATAAGTATCAATTAGATTAAGTTGGTTATTAGAGTTGAGTCTTCTGTACTCTTACTGATTTTCCATAGAGTTGTTCTATTAACTGAATGGTATTCAAACCTCTAGCTCTAACTGTAGATTTGTCTAGTTCTCTTTGCATTTGTCAGTTTTTGCTTCGTGTATTTTGAAGTTCTAGTATTAGGGTACAAATACTTAAAGTTGTGATGTCCTCTAACTAGCCTCTTGGGCACAAAATGCTCTCCTTTATCAGTATAAAATACTAACATTGGGACATATTCTTCAAGACTGTTAGCAGGTGACACTGAGGAAACTATTTAGTTAACATGATTTCTCTTTCCCATCTTATGAACCACGTGTTTGTAAGTCTTACCGTATCATCAAGACCATCTATATGTAAAACCACTGTTTTGGCACGTTTGTTAGTAGTTCCCAAAAAAAACTGAGCTTTCCTTCGACGTGAATTCATTTCATTGAAATTATCACCATCTGCCATATTGGAAGATTGAAGAATGTCATAGATTTCAGAGGCCAGCAGTTTTGTTTCTCCCGGAGTTGTAGTCCTTGAAAAGAAATATATAAATTTGTATTGTCACTTTAATTGATTCTATAATTTTATTCCTCAAGTTTGCAAAGTCTTGCTTTCTTCATTCTAGTTTGTTCAATTTAAAATACCAGTGAATCCTAGACTAAATAGTCATGTAGAAAAAGCATCTAGTCTATAATAAAGCCTTGGAATTTCATTTTAAACTCATGGTTCTTTGAGATCCAAACTCATCATCACTACAATGATATAACTTAATTCACATTTAACTGAATTCATTAATTAAGTATAAAATCAACTAAAAAGATCAGAATATAACAAGTCCCTGGATTAACACTAACATTCAACTCTGAATGTGAAAGTAACCTGACTTTCAAGAAAATACAACATAAAAATCCGAAAGGAGAAAATAAATTAGATCATTCATATTAGAGTTATTCAAGAGATTTCTTAGTAAATTCAAACTGATTTTTAATATATATTTTATTGATATTTTACAGAGAGGGAGAGGGATAGAAATTCAGAAACATCAATGAGAGAGAGATATCGATCTGCCGCCTCCTGCACGCCCCACACTGGAGATGTGCCCACAAGCAAGGTACATGCCCCCAACCGGAATCGAACCTGGGACCTTTCAGTCCGCAGGCCGACGCTCTATCCACTGAGCCAAACTGGTCTCGGCCTGATTCTGTTTCTTAATTTGCAATTTTACATATTTTTCACAAAGCATGCATATATCATAAAACCGTAATTCAGACAACAGGTTTTATTCTTACACTTTTATTTTTATTTTTTTTAATATATTTTATTGATTTTTTACAGAGAGGAAGGGAGAGGGATAGAGTTAGAAACATCAATGAGAGAGAAACATCTATCAGCTGCCTCCTGCACGCCCCACACTGGGGATGTGCCTGCAACCAAGGTACATGCCCTTGACCGGAATCGAACCTGGGACCTTTCAGTCCGCAGGCTGATGCTCTATCTACTGAGCCAAACCAGTCTGCTCATCAACTGCCTCCTTTGCTGGCCTGCTCGCCCCTAACTGGCCCCCTGCTGGCCTGCTCACCCCAAACTGCCCCCCATTCATGGCCTGCTCGCCCCCAACTGGCCCCTCTTCTGGTCTGCTCACTCTCAACTGCCCCCCAATGCCAGCCTGATCACCCTCAATGTCCCCCCACCCCCCACTGACCTGATCACCCACAACTGCTGTTGCATCTGGGCTAATCACCTACAACTGCCTTCCCCTCTTGGCCTCTAATAGCCTATATCTCTGCCCCACCACCAGGGCTTTGTCCAGAAGAACATCCAGAAGGTCTCCTGGGAGGTCTTCCAGTCTAATTAGCATATTACCCTTTTATTAGTAGATAAGAGTCCTGGTGCATGAGTGGAGGCCAGCTGGTTTGCCCTGAAGGGTGTCCCGGATCAGGGTGGGGGTTCCCTTGGGGTATGGTGTGGCCTGGGTGAGGAGCCTGTGGTCATTTGCAGGCCACCACGCCCCCATGGGGCAAGGGTCTTCACTGGGGTGGCATGTCAGCCTGGGTGAGGGGATGAAGGCTGTTTTCAAGCTGACCACATCCCCTTCAAGGTGGGGATTCTCACTGGAGTGCCCGGCCAGCCTGAGTGAGGGGCTGGTGGCTGTTTGCAGGTTGGCCAAGCCCCCAAGCAGGGACCCTCACCCCATGGGGGTGTGGTCAGTCTAAGTAAGGGGCTGAGGGCTGTTTTCAGTCTGGCCAGCCCCCCAGGCGGCCCAAGCTCCCAGCCCCTCCTTTAGCCACAGCCAGGGTGGGCGGGAAGCTTGGCCTCCTGTCGCCAGGGGCAACCCTCGCCTCCTGCTTGCTCCAGCTCCATGGCTGCCGCCATCTTTGTTGGGTTAATTTACATACTCACCCTGATTGGCTGGTGGGCAGAGGGGAGTGATGGTCAATTTGCATGTTCCTTTTACTAGTGTAGATGCTTTTGAAGGAAAAAAAATCCAAGAGCATCTATACTAATAAAAGGGTAATATGCTAATTAGACTGGGAGACATTCCAGACAAAACCATGGTGGCAGGGCAGAGGCGGTTAGGGGAGATCAGACCAGGAGGGGAGAGTAGTTAGGGGTGATCAGGCCGGCAGGGGAGGGGGGCAGTTAGGTGTGAGCAGGTTGGCAGTTGGAGGTGAGCAGGCCAGCAGAGGGGGCAGTTGGGGGTGAGCAGGCCGGCAGGGGAGGGAGGGCAGTTGGGGGTGAGCAGGCAGAATGGTTAGGGGCGATCAGGCAGGCAGGCAGGTAAGCGATTAGGAGCCAGCAATCCCGGATTGCAAAAGGGATGTCCAACTGCTACCCAAGGGGTGCCAGACTGAAGAGGGTGCAGGCTGGGCTAAGAGACACACATACCCCTGCACGAATTTCATGCACCAGGCCACTAGTTTACAGAATAAAAAGCTTAGTCTTTATTTATTTTTTAAATAGATTTTTATTGATTTCAGAGAGGAAGAGGATAGAAAGAAACATCAATGATGAGAGGGAATCATTGACTGGCTGTCTCCTGCATGTCCTCTACTGGGGATCGAGCCTGCACAGGTATGTGCCCCTGACTGGGAATCAAACCTGGGATCCTTCAGACCTCAGGTGGATGCTCTATCCACTGAACCAAACCAGCTAGGGCTAATCTTTATTTTTAATAAACCAAAATTATTGTCCAAATACTACAATTCAAAACATTCAAGTAGAAAAAGTCTACAGTTATATAGTACATTTGGCCATAAATGTTAGAGAGAATGTATAATTAAACAAGTATTAATTGCCCTAATCTTCCTAGGCAAGTGAAAATGGAGAGGTGATTAATGCCCTGGATTTAGTTCAAGTCTTTAAAATCTGACTAAGAAAAAAAAGACTACCTTGAAAGAGTCCTTCACAGAGTAATTGGAATTTTTCTCTCAGTAATTTAATATTCCATAATGAAGTGTATTGACTCCTCACAACTTTTTCTAATTAATTATGTATATTGAAAAGGTTCAAAACATTACTCATAAACACAATAAAAAGTGAACTATGATCTTTATTACACAGCAAAAATAATTTTCATTCTGAATACAAATATATTTTCTTATGGGTCATATACAGCAAGTCACTCTAATTCTAGATGCTGCTAATACCATTTTATATTGCCCATAAAGGCCAGTTAAGACTTCCATATACTTCCCGGTGAGGCAGGACAGTAAGAAGCTAGGAAAATCCCTTGAGAAGTGGAATGTGGAAACTGAGACAGGGAGCTGAACAAACTGGCCAAGCAGTTTACAGCCAGATACAGGTTACCCAGGGGCTTAGCAGCAGGCAAAATGGGTGCCACCTCACCCCCAGGATGGCCTTTCCTCCCCTACATATTGCTGGTCATAGGACCCTTCCCTGACCTTTCCTCACCAGAGATAACATCTAGGCCTCAGCTGTATTTCAGCTCCAGGCCAGAAAAACAGTAAAACTAGGCAGGCAAGACCAGGCCTAGCTGCATGACTAATGACCCCTGCCCTGGTGCTGACTAATCAGTGGAGACCAGGACCCTGAAAGGATATTCTACTGGGATCTCCCGATACCTCCCCTAAAATCCCCACCTTTGAAAAGTAAATAAAACTCCTCAAGACAAAGAAGCCAGTGTGTGCCCACCTTGGGGCACCCCACTCGAATCTCTTTAAAAAAAAAAAAAGTTTTTATTGCCCTAGCCAGTTGCTCAGTGGATAGAACATCAGCCCACTGACTGAAAGGTCCCAGGTTCGATTCTGGTCAAAGGCACATAATTCGGTTGCAGGCTCAATCCCCAGCTCTGGTCAGGGCACCTACAGATGTGCTTCTCTCACATCAATGTTTCTGTCTCTCCCCCTGCCTTCCAGTTTCTCTTACAAAAAAAGAAAAAGAAAAAAGAAAAAATGTCCTTGGGTGAAGATTAACAAAAATAAAATAAATAAGGTGTTTCTTTTAAAACATATTTTTATTGATTTCAGAGAGGAAGAGACAGGGAAAGATAGAAACATCAATGATGAAAGAGAATCATTTATTGGCTACCTCCTGCACACCCCCCTTTGGGGATCAAGTCTGCAACCCACGCATGAGCCCGACTGGAATCAAACCCGGGACCTTTCAATCCTCAGGCTGATGCTCTATCCACTGAGCCAAATTGGTCAGGGATACGTTTTTATTGATGAGAGAAAACATCAATGAAAAAATGCGTCCTGCACGATCCCCACACTGGGGATGAAGCCCACAACTGGGGCATATGCCCTGACCGGGAATGGAATCGTGACCTCCTGGTTCATAGGCCTACTATGCTCAACCCCCACACTGGCTGAGCTCAAATCTCCCTCCTAAACTCTTAAGGATTCTCACAAGAGTTGCCACCAAGGGAGATGTAGAATATTTAGGCATAGTTGTACTGCTTTTACAATTTTTCTGTAAGCCTAATATCATACATGTAAATGAAAAGATAAATGGTATTATGGGTTTTTTTCCTTTTTGCATTTTTAAGTTTTTACAAATAAATCACATACTGCATGTCTGTAATAAGATTTTAAAATTACATTCTAAGAAGAAAAAGAACACAGAAAAAAGACATAAAGAAATGAAAGCACACACTTTTCATCCAAGATTTTAACAAGAATAGACCACCATTTATTATAGCAGCTTCAAAATCTAGAATTCCAGGAAGTTCTTCAGATGAGATTAGGTATTTTAAAGTTGTGGCCTTAGCTGGTTTGGCTCAGTGGATAGAGCTTTGTTCTGTGGACTGAAGGGCCTCAGGTTCAATTCCATTCAAGAGCACATGCCCGGGTTGCAGGCTTGATCCCAGTGTGGGGCATGCAGGAGGCAGGCGATTGATAATTCTCTCTCATTACTAATGTTTCTATCCTTCTCTACCACTCCCTTCCTCTCTAAAATCAATAAAAATGTATTTTAAAAAATAAAGTTGTGATGCCACATTTTATTATAGGGGTTTTTATTTATAGTATACTTCATGTTAGATATTCCAAGTCCTTGAAATAGCAATTAGCAAATGTCTAAACTGGGTTCAACTGTTTTAAATTGACATTTTGAAAATTCTTGCCCAACTGGCAGGGCTCAGTGGTTGAGGGTCAACCTATGAACCAGGAGATCATGGTTCAATTCCCAGTCAGGGCACGTGACCAGGTTGCAGGCTTGATCCCCAGTGGGGGCATGCAGGAGGCAGCCAATCAATGATTCTCTGTTAACATTGATGTTTCTTACCTCTCTCTGAAATCAGTAAAAATATTTTTTTTAAAAAAGAAAATTATCTTCACATTGGGATCCAGAATAAAAATAAAATGTAAAAGGGTTATTACCACTAATGATAAGATTTTATTCATGGAAGAGATTAAAATTAGGACATAATGCCAGTGTGACAGAAAACTGCAAATTCTTTTCACAATTAAAGAACTAAAAGTAACAATGACTTTGAAGTCAATCTGATTGACTGTAGGCATCAATCTGAACACAAATAAAACTTGCTGTTAAATAACATTAGAAATCTCCACAACATTCTGTAGCAAAACATAATATCATGATTAAAGAGCAAAAATTTTAGCATGCAGAATTTTCCCTATTTTATAAAATATTACTCTCTGCTTCACATGTGAAGAATAACCTCCATTTTCCCTCTGTACTTCTGCTTTTGGGTTTCCCCTTTGATTACTATTAAATGGAAAGTTTCTCTAACCCTTCACAACAGATTTTCTTGGTTCTGTAACTCTTTCTGAGCTATGGGGAAGAACTCTCTTTCTTTTACTTCCTTAGTTGTCTAAATCCATGGAATCACAGCTAAATATCCCCCTAATTCAGTATATTTACAGAGATCCGGGAGGAATCCCTTCCTGACTGGCTAGACATCCAAAAAATAAAGTATAGAACATAGATCTCTTGGCTACAGCTTGTTATATAAAAACTAGAGACCTGGTGCACAAATTTGTGCACTGGTGGGGTCCCTCAGCCTGGCCTGCAGGGATCAGGCCTAAACCCATTCTCCACATCCCGAGGGGTCTTAGATTGCAAGAGGGCGGTCCTCTGGTGATGCACCCCAGAATCAGACTCCCTCCTCTCTGGTTCCTGGTGCATCACCCAAGAACCACAGCAGCCAAGTCACTGCCATAGCTCGGCAGCTCCTGCTTTCAGTGTCTGACCCCTGGTGGTCAGTGCACGTCTCATAATTATAGGTCAGCCGGTAAAATGGTGGGACAGTCACTTAGGCTTTTATATATATACATGGGATGCCAAAGCCTGATTCTAATACAAAGTCTTAATGTTTATAAGCCCAGTCAGCACAAGCAAAAACACATACTTTTAACATTCAAACATACAAACTTCGATGGTAAACAAAGGTAATATTTTTTTTTTTTATTGATTTCAGAAAGGGAGAGGGAGAGAGAGATATAGAAACATCAATGATGAGCAAGAACCATCAATCAGCTGCCTCTTGTGTGCCCCCTTATAGGGGACTGAGCCCACAACACAGGCATGTACCCTTGATCAGAACTGAACTCAGGACCCTTTAGTCCACATGCTGACACTCTATCCACTGACCCAAACCAGCAAGGGCCAGAGGTGAAATCTTAAAAATTTAAAAGGCAACCTTCAAATGTGAGATCTCCAACAGCCAAATGAGTTGCAAAATGTATATAAGAATCATTATATCACATCTTCTTTTTTGAGAGGGCTATAGGACCAAATTAAAATGATAGAGTATTCAACAGATGTGCATCTGTTTTACTACTGGAGGAGCCAGCAACAATTGTTCTTAAAAAATACTATATTTAAATTTAAAAGGCCACTGTGGCAGCCATGGAGATAAAATGCTTGGATCTTCCTTTAACAAAGACATATGTCTTTGAGGCGCAGGAAGTCTAGTAATAGAGCCACCAACAGTGGAGGCTTTGAGATTTATTATAGGCACCTTTCATTCATTCATTCCAAGGCCTGGCTCTTCCAGGGCAGGCCCCTGCCAATGACTGAATAGTGGAGGCCTGGCCATTCCTGCCTAATGAAATTCATTTACAGGGTAATCCCTGCTTTGGAGTTCCCCACTGTTTTGGCTGTCCAACTTGTAGTGCAATCTGAGACTCTCCTTGTCCATTTATTCTTTTTAATTAAATCTTTATTATTCAGATTATTACATTTGTTTCTCTTTTTCCACCCCCATAGCTCCCCTTCATCCAGCTCCCACCCCTCCCTCTACCCTTACCACCTCCCTCCTGATGACCTCATCCATAGGTGTATGATTTTTGTCCAGTCTCTCCCTGTACACCCCTCACCTCTTTCCCCCTGAGAATTATCAGTCCACTCCCTTTCTGTGCTCCTGATTCTATTATATTCACCAG
Organism: Lasiurus borealis; assembly: GCA_004026805.1. Lineage (NCBI taxonomy): Eukaryota > Metazoa > Chordata > Mammalia > Chiroptera > Vespertilionidae > Lasiurus > Lasiurus borealis. The sequence continues at coordinate 4,736 of PVJN01042263.1, read as the reverse complement.
TTTATTCTGTTGATCAAATTTTTAATTCACTTAATTTTTAGCTTCACTTGTTGGTAGATATGTATTTGTTGTTCATAATTTTTTATCTTTTATCTTTTTCTTCTTCCTCTTCTAAAAGAGTACCTTTCAGCATTTCATATAATACTGGTTTGGAGTTGATGAACTCCTTTAGCTTTTTCTTCTCTGTGAAGCTCTTTATCTGCCCTTCAATTCTGAATGTTAGCTTTGCTGGATAGCGTATTCTTGGTTGTAGGTTCTTACTATTCATCACCTTTAATATTTCTTGCTACTCGCGTCTGGCCTGCATCATTTCTGTTGCGAAATCAGCTGACAGTCGTATGGGTGCTCCCATGTAGGTAAATGTTTTTCTTGCTGCTTTTAATATTCTCTGTCTTTTGATTTTAGTATTTTAATTATGATGTGTCTTGGTGTGGTCCTCTTTGGATTCCTTTTATATGGGGTTCTGTGTGCTTCCTGAACTTGAAAGTCTATTTCTTTTACCAGATGTGGGAAGTTTTCAGTCATTATTTCTTTAAATAAGTTTTCAGTATCTTGCTCTCTCTCTCCTGGCATCCCCACAATTCTGATGTTGGTAAGCTTGAAGCTGTCCGAGAGGCTCTTTACATTTTCTTCACATTTTTGGATTCTTTTCTTGCTTTTCCAGTTGAGTGTTTTCTGATTCTTTACATTTTAAATTTTTACTTGATTCTTGCCTTCCCCTAGTCTGCTGTTAGGTCTCTGTATAATATTTTTATTTCAGTCAGTGTATGTTTAATTTCTACTGGGTTCTTTTCCATCTCTAGTTGGTTCTTTTTCATCTCCTCTTGGGTCTCACTAACTTTATCCAACTCTTCTAGGATATTCTTGAAAAACCTTATAACTGTGGTTTTGAACTCTATTTCCAGTAGTTTGTTTTCCTCCATTTCTTTTGTTTGTAATCCCTTCCCTTGTCTCAGCATTTTCACTATGCTGGGAGAACTTCTGTGTTGGATTCAGCCTTATGATACAAGACTTGCAAAATCGAAAAAGCCTCTCTGTTGAGCTTGGTATGGGTGGAGTCTCAGGGCTTAAGGGACCGCCTTGCCTTCAAGTCAGCCCCACCCTCCAAGGTCCCTGAGTCTCACGTGACTGGGTAATTCGTGGAGCAGTCCCTGTGCGCACGCTCTCTCTTCCAGTGCCTCTAGACTGCTCCCCTGCGCTCCAGGACCATATGAGTCTGGTTCCCAGGGTTTCGCCTGAAACTGGGGTTTAGTGGAGTTAGAAGTGGCACAGTTGGGAGGTTCTGTCTCCCGCCCACTCGTGAAAGCCAGTGGCACAATCAGCTATCAGTCCTCTGCGCGCAGTCCCGTGCGCGCCATCAGACTTCTGATCTTTTGCGACTCCCCTAAATTTCCATGCACTTCTCCCTTTTCACAGTTCAAACTCCCCCAGTATGAGTCTCAGCTGGATCTGGGGTTCAGTGTCATAGGATAAGGGGTTTAATGCCGTTGGGAGTCTCTGTCTCCCTCCCGCCAGAGAAAGCCAGCCAGGTTCTCTGGCACTCGCTCTCTCCACTCGCGCGTCTCCGTACCTCAGCTTTATGCAGCTCCTCTGGGGTCTGTGAGCCCCTCTCTTTCCTTCTAGTTGTAGAATTTCCACTCAGCCAGCTTTCTTGTGGTTCTGGATAATGTCCGTTCTGTCTTTTAGTTGTAGTTTTGAAATTGTTGTGCGAGGCAGCAGTGTAGGTGTATACCTTGGATTCTCTAAAAGTTATTTTTTCTCTCCTTGTCCATTTAGTTTCCTCTTCACCTTCCTTTTACAGATATGAATCTGTGTTATAGTCTAGTCTGTAGTCCAAAATTGCTTCATTCTCCTTTATCCTACAGAACTTACCCCACAACAAACCTCTACCATTTCTTGCTCCATATCAGGATCTCTTTCACACATAATATGCTGAGATAATGTCCTGAGCTAACACACCACTTCTCTTACAAATACACCAGAATCTCCCTATTTTATAGATATATCTCTTACTTACATATACACACACTCACACATACCCCCCAACTGCCCTCCCCTGCCGACCAAGTCACCCCTAACTGCCCTCCCTTGCCAGCCTCATCACCCCTAATTGATATCCCCTGCTGGTCCGGTATCCCTCCCTCAACTGCCCTCCCCTGCAAGCCTGGTCCCCCACCACAACCATAGCTAACCATAGCTAACCAAGCTAAGAAATTATTTTTTAAAATATATTTTTATTGATTTCAGAGAGGAAGGGAGAGGGAGTGATAGAAACATCAATGATAAGAGAGAATCATTGACTGGCTACCTCCTGCATGCCCAGTACTGGGGATCAAGCCTTGGGCATGTACCAATCCATGACCTCCTGGTTCACAGGTCAATGCTCAACCACTGAGCCTCACCAGCTGGGCAAGATAAGAAATTATTTTATAGGCTAAATCTGTGGTACCTCTAAATCTTTAAAGTCCAAATATGAAGTATATTTTAATATATCAACATTAATTTTTCACCTACTTTCTTAGCATTTTAAAATTTTTACCAGTTTCAACTTCAATTAAAGGTATCCATAATCGTCCAAGTTTATCATATGAATAAAATAGGCCTACAGAAGCATCCTTACAATGCTTAAATCTTTCACTGTATCCAATAGCACTAAATATGTCATTTAAAAATAGTTAACTATATTCCCCTGGCCAGTGTGGGTCATTTGGTTGGAGCATAGTCCTATACAACAAAAGGTAGCAGGTTCAATTCCCAATCAGGGAACATACCCAGCTTGTGGGGTTCAATTCCTGGTTAAAGCACATGTAGAAGGCAACCGATCGATATTTCTCTCTCACATCAATGTTTTTCTCTCTCTGTTTCTCCTTCCCTCTCTCTAAAATCAATGTAAAAAATAGCCCTAACTGGTTTGGCTCAGTGGATAGAGCATCAGCCTGCGGACTGAAGGGTCCCAAGTTCGATTCTGGTCAAGCGCATGTACCTTGGTTGCAGGCACATCTCCAGTAGGTGTGCAGAAGGCAGCTGATCAATGTTTCTCACTCTCTATCCATCTCCCTTCCGCTCTGTAAAAAAATCAATAAAATATATTTTTTTAAATAAAATAGTTAACTATAAGGTACTAAAGCATACTAGGAATAAAAATAAGACTACCTTATATTTTATATACTTCAGAATTTACAAAGCATTTCTACAGATATTATCATGTTGCATTATCAATTACTTTGCAGGTATTACTCAGGCTTACAGGTAAAAAAACTGATGGGCAAAGAAATTATTTGTCTCAGGTCAGAACTAGATTCCAAATTTTTACTAATGGAATTGAACTCAAACCATAGTCAATAGTTAATACAATTGATGGCAATCAATATTTTGTTATTAACTCCTAATTGGTCACCTGAATAAAAATAAGAAAAGATCAATCTCTTATCTTGGCATTATCAAAGATCTAAGTACAAAGAACTAGTCTGTCACATAGCAGACTCCATGAAAACAAAATATTTAATGTCTAAAAAATTAGATTAATAAAATAAGATTTATCTAGGAGTCAAGAACACGCATAAAAAAAACAGTCTTAAAGGTGAGATTAAATGATTCTTCACTGATATAATTTAACTTGTAATATTAGGAAATTATAAAAGAACTTTTGTGACCACTCAAGCCAAAGAAACTGCAAGATAAGTTTTAAAAAGTCAAATAAATTAAGTGAATATTTACTATAATTTTAAAGGCAGTCATCTCCTATATAAGATAAAAAGTAAACTAAGATAAAGCCTCAGAAAGCTTACCTTTTTCCTTCCAGACACAGTGGAAATATCAAAATACTGAATCTTCCATTTCTAGCCTCTACAAAGAAATCAGCAAGGCCTAAAAAGGAGCAAACCAGACATCCCCAAAGGCAACAAAGCTGAAGAACCAGAGATAAAGTAACAGCCTCAGTATTTTCCTCACCCACAAAACTGTCATCTATCAAACCTACTTCAAAATGTTGTAAATAATAAGATGAACCAAACAATTACAAACCACCCATTAGCTAAAATGCTAATTAAATAGCACTAGTCTCTGAGAGCCATCTCAATGATACTCAGAAAAATATCACCAAAAGCCCTTTTTGTCATAATACCGATAAAGGTTCTTTTAAGACTGGGATGAAGTAACAAAAGAATTTTGTGCTGTACTGAAACACTGCATATTTTCAAATGTGATTAGTCACCCATATTGCTCTGCTAGCAATTCAATTTACTTTACAAAACTTCACACAAGGCAAGATTTTCTCTTTTTAAAAAATATCCGTAAATACAATGTTTATCAACATTTTAAAATAAAATTTGAACATTTACATAAGGACTAGTATTAAAAACAAATATTTAAGCCCTAGCCAGTTTGGCTCAGAGTGTCTGCCTATGAAATGAGGAATCCTAAGTTCGATTCCCATCAAGGGCACATGCCTGGGTTGTGGGCTCAATCCCCAATTGGGGGGAGGGGGGTGTGCAGGAGGCAACTGATCAATAATTCTCTCTCATCACTGATGTTTCTATCTCTCTCCCTCTCCCTTCCACTCTGAAATCAATAAAAAATTAAAAAATATATATGTACATATATAAGAAACATAAGAATTTGACCATCAGACTTTTTTGTATATATAACCCATATTAGAATTAAAATTTCAGTAAATTCATATATTAACAATGAGTACACATTTAACAAGATCCACATTTCTACTGCATTGGGAGACA